>JAZKJV010000674.1:0-287011 GCA_037367405.1 Ottelia alismoides | reverse complement strand
TGAGGCTATTTCAGTTTGCGGATGGTGCCTGCTCGGAGTTGGAGGTGTGCATGGCTAGGGTGAAGGGTGTTCCTTTCCTATCGCGCTCGTTTGGTTGCTTGAGGAAGGCCCTACGGCGGTGGGGCACGGTCCGGGCTGTGCTGGCTGTTGGGCTCCGTCTTGGGACGTCTGTGGAGGACACGAGGATCCTGTTCGAGTGTACGAAGAGCTTCCTCGACGAGATTGGAGGGAGAAGCACGTTTACGGATTTGGAGGTTGGCTGCTATTCTTTCAAGGTCGAGCTGCTGGTGGACCTCCGCCCCCTTCGGAGGAGCAGCGGCAGGAGTCCGGTGGAGGGTCCGGGGACACTTCGGATACCACGATGGCGGTTGGGTTTCCGAGGGAATCCCTCGGTGGTGCGGCGCTTTCTCTCCCACGCACACGACGCTTCGTTAACTCCTCCTTAACTCTGTTCCTGCCGCCTAACTTATTCTTTTTGCATGGTGACGTGGGTGGATGTTTTCTTGGGCAGTCGCCGAATGTGGTGGAGCCTGTTGTGGAGGTGGGCCATAGGGTCCGGGTAGTTTAGTCGGGCTTCTTCACGGATCTGGTTACGATATCTTTTTCTGATGCGGATCCGATGGGCTCCCGAGGTTCGGATGGCAGTCGAGCGTATCCGGATCCCGTGTCGCCAGCTCCGTTTGCGCCGCTTGCTTCCTCTTCGACATGGTTTTTTCCATCTTGGGAGCTTCATGGCGCGCAAGGGAATGCTTCGAAGGTGGGTGCTTTTTCTCTGTTCTCTCATGACATGGAGGCGGGGAATGTTCGGGCTCGGGCTTCAGGGGTGGTCTCAGCGTCCTCCACATCGGATTCAAGTGGCCCCGTCCGGGGTGTTGCGGATGGCTCCGTTTTGGAGGCGCCCACCCTTCTGTGCAGAGAAGGGACGAGCGACAGGAGGACGGGAAGAGGTACAGAAAGCGGAATAGGTCCAGGTCGTCGAGATCGGAGATTGAGCCATGCCCGCCGTTGAAGCTGCTCGTAGCGGAGACCGTGGGGGTGACCAGAGTTCATGGTAGTTCCGAAGTTTCCAGATGAAAGTGCTCTCTTGGAATGTTCGAGGACTCGGCGACCCGGATAAATGGAGGGCTGTGGGATCAAGGTGCATTGAACGGGGATGCGACATCGTTATGCTTCAGGAGACAAAGTTGCAGTCTATGGCGGATGGCGTTTGGAGGTCCTTTGGGGCGGGGGCTTTGGACCAGGTCTGTGCTTCCGACGCTGTGGGATCCTCAGGGGGGATGTTGGTGGCGTGGAGGTCCGCGGTCTTCTCCCTCGACTTGGTGATTCGTGGGCGGCACATGCTGACGGTGTTTCTGGTATGTTCCGCTTCCTCCCTTCGGATGGCGGTGTCTTGCGTCTATGGCCCTTGCTGTAACTTGGTTCGGGGGGAGCTGTGGGACGATCTTTGGGAGGTTGGTAGATTTTCGGCTGGAGTCCCCTGGCTCATCGGGGGGACTTCAACGTCACTCTTCTTTCTTCGGACATGCCTGGGGGCAGGGGGGCCAGGACCCGGGCTCGCTTGACTTCGCAGACGCTGTGGACTCCTTGGGCCTGGAGGTCATGGATGCGGGTGACACCGCGTATACGTGGAGGAGTTCCATCTTGAGGTCACTCCTTGACCGGTTCCTGGCTTCGAATGAGCTATTGGAGGCTTTTGCTTTGGCGTCGGTAGCGGCCAAGCCACGGGTGTGTTCAGATCACAGTCATATTTTGTGGTGCTCGGGGGAGGCTCCTCTTCAGAGGAGGATGTTTAGATACGAAAAATGCTGGCTATTGGAGAGCAATTTCAGGGAGTTGGTGACGTCATATTGGTCGGGGGTGGCCGCTTCGGGCTTCGCTGCGTCTCGCTTTGTGCAAAAATTATCGTCATTGCAGGTTCGGCTGTCGGCGTTCAAGAGGGAGTCGAGGGTGGCCAAGAGCGCTTCCAGGGGGGACACGGAGGAGACTATCCATTCTCTTGACGCGATTGGTGACCACAGGGATCTCACGGTGGAGGAGCTGGCCGACCGCGCTGCGGCTCAGGTGAAGGTTGCTCTGGAGGATAAGAAGTGCGTGACGGAGTGGAGGCAGCGGTCGAGAAGCGTTTGGCTTCGGGAGGGGGACGCGAGTACTTCTTACTTTCACCGTCTTGGTAATGGGAGACGCAGGACAAATGCATTGCACTCCATCACCATTGGTGGGCATCGCGTGGAGGGGAACAGGGAGATGGGGAGGGCTATAGCGGCCCACTTCAAGAACGTGTATACTTCATCTATTCCGAGGTTGTGGAGGTGGATGGGCCGTACACGCGTACGGTGGCGGGCTCGCACGTTGACATGCTCGTTCGTGATGTCACTTTGGAGGAGCTCAAGGATGCGGTTTTGGAGTTAAATGCCGATGCGGCTTCTGGCCCTTATGGGTTCCCGGTGGCATTCTACCGGGATTTTTGGGATCTACTCGGTCACGAGGTGTTGGAGGTGACCTCGAAGTTCCTGCAGGGGAACACTGGCTTCGACAGGATCAACCGTGCACTAATCATTTTATTGCCCAAGTCGTCGGCGCCGGAGGACATCGACGACTTTCGCCCTATTGCGGTCTCCAACGCTATTTATCTTATTATTGCAAAGGTTCTAGCTATTCGCCTGGGCGGCATTCTTGACGGCGTTATCTCCCCGATGCAATCAACTTTCATTCCTGGGAGACAAATTTCTGATTGTCTCACACTTGCATCGGAGATCATTGCGGATTGGAAGAGGAGGGACGTAAGTGGTGTCCTTTGGAAGGTGGACTTTAAGAAGGCTTACGACAACCTTGATTGGAGATTTCTCTGATCGGTGCTTTGGAGGAAGGGTTTCCCGGAGTTGTGGATCTCTTGGATGAGGCGGTGCGTCACCACTGCCTCCTTCTCTTATATGGTGAGTGGCCGCCTGGAGGGGGGGTTGGTTCAGCCTCGGAGGGGGGTACGCCAGGGGTGCCCTCTGGCACCCATGCTTTTTATCCTGGCGGCTGATGTTTTATTCGATTTTGCGACTTGTATGGTCGGTGGCGGCATATCAAGGGGATACTCCAGGGGGGATGTGATGGTACCTATCTTACAATACGCGGATGATACGCTGTTCTTCATTGAGGGGGGGGGCTTGATGAGGCGAGGGGTATGACCTTGGCTCTGGAGATCTTTGGCGAGTTGTCCGGGTTGTTCAAGAACGATTACAAGTCCAAGTTCGTTCCCTTCGGCCTTGCGGCTCAAAGCAGTGGCGAGTTTGCGGTGGCCTTGGGGTCGGCCTGCTCCTCTTTACCGATGGACTACCTGGGGATGTCTTTGTGCGTGGGGAGGACACGACTGAGGGTGGTGGAGAAGGTGGAGGCGAGATTGGCTGGCTGGAAGTCCGCGATTCTCTCAAGGGGTGGCAGGCTGGTCCTGCTGAAGGCGGTCCTTTCGTCTATTCCGGTTTATTTTCTTTCCAACCGAAGGATGCCTAAGGGGATCAGGGCTAGGCTGGAGAAACGTATGCGGGCGTTCTTGTGGGGGAAGTAGGGGGAGGGTCGAGGGGGATCCACTTGGTGGGGTGGGAGGATATTACTTGCAGAAAGGATCAGGGCGGGCTGGGGGTGAGGTCCATAAAGGATATGAACAACGCCTTGTTGCTTAAGTGGGCGAGCATGCTGTGGGGGCCGGGGGAGGATCTGTGCAGTACTGTGGTGCGGAGAATCTATGACGTGGGGGGGCTTGCCATCGCAGGTCTCCTGTGTGGTCTCTCCCCCCCCCCCCCCCCCCCCTTTTTGAAGGGGGTCGTGGATGTGTTCTTGAAGAATTCCACGCTTTTCAGGCTGGTCCTTGGTGGGGGAGAGTCTTTCTCCTTTTGGACGGATGACTGGGCGGGGGAGGGGCCGCTGTGCTCTCGCTTCCCACGACTCTTTGCTTTGGCTGAGGATAAGTCGTGCTCGGTGGCGGCCTGCTGGAGTGATGGGAATTGGTGCCCTAGCTTTGCCACGAACTTCTCTGATCGGAGGTTGGAGGGAGTTCTTGGCTTTGCTCGATGCTATGAGGGAAGTGGGTCGCCCTCCGGGGGGGGGGGGGGCGTGACCATTGGTGTTGGCGGGAGGCCCCGTTCTCGGTTAAGAAGGCTTTTGGGGCTATTTCTCGGCTGCCGTCGTCGCTGTCGGAGGCTGCTGTTCGGAATTGTACTTTTATGTGGGCTCTCCAGGCTCCCCGAGTGGGTTGGCTTCTTCTTGTGGCTGCTCAGGAGGCAGAGGCTCATGACGAGGGATCGGTGTGCCAGGCTTTTAGGTGGCATCTCCGATAGGTGCCTGCTTTGCAATACGACAATTGAATCCGCGGAGCACCTCTTCTTCTGGTGCCCTAGGGCATTGCAGGTGTGGCAGGGGGCTGGGGTGGATTGGTGCGACACGAGCGATCTACCGACTTTCTGGATCTCGCTTCAGGCAAATAAGGGGAGGCCGGTGAGGGAGGTGCTTTATCCTATCGCCATTCTGTGGGCGATTTGGCAGGTTAGGAATGATTTACTGTTCTCGGGCCAAAGATTCTATCGAGAGAATGTGACAATTTTTGCTAAAAACATCGTGGTGGATTGGGCGTTGTAAGGGCTTCATTTTATCGGGGCGTGGATGTTTTCTTTCACTTTCTTTTTTCCTTCTCCTATTGAATAAAATTTTTGGGGCGTGCACCTACGAGTGTCTCCCCCTTGATTTTGGATTAAAAAAAAAAGACCCTACGCATTCCTAGCAAATTCCAACCCTAAGAAATACCTTAGGGTACCAAGATTTTTGGTAACAAACTAACGACCCAGAAATTCTTTTACCATCTTGACCCCCTGCACATCATCTCCTGTAACAAGTATATCATCCTCATAGACCATAATGACAACTGTACCTCTAGATGTTCTCTGCACAAAGAGTGAACGTTTTGCATTTGACCTCTTGAACCATTGCCTTTCAATCAGATCCGAGAGCTTCTGAAAGCCGCGCCCTTGGACTTTGCTTAAGACGATATATTGCCTTATGAAGTCTACAAACCTATTGACATTTCTCTCAATAGCAAACCCCAGAGGCTGCCACGTGTAAACTTCCTCTTGTAGATCTCAACACGAAAATGCATTTTTAACATCTAACTGAAACAAAGGCCAATCACGTACCACTATCACTGAAAGTAGGACACACATAGTAGAGTGACGAGCCACTGGAGATAACGTGTCCAAGTAATCCGCGCCGTAGGTCTGAGTAAATCATCGTGCCACTAATCTTGCCTTGTAGCGATCAATGCTCCCATATGCATGATGTTTAACAGTAAACACTAATTTGCAACCTACAACAGGCGCCTCGGGAGGAGTAGACATCAAACTCCAGGTACCACGTGATTGCAAAGTAGCCCCAACGAATATCCTTCAAGGCCTCCTGATAATTTCATGGAATGTCCATGGCAGATAGAGGCACTGCAAATCTCTGAAATTCCCGTCAGACGATGAAAGGAGACCTGAGAGGCAAGAGGGTATGAAGCACAAGACCGCTTCTTCTTCTGAACTACAATGGGTATATCCAAGTCATTGGGTACCTCCTCCATCTGTGGGCTATTCTCTTGCAATGATTGCTGCATAGATATATCTCCAGACCCATCGTTAGAAACCATGTTATCAGAATAAACCTGGGGCATACTGGATGATGGGCGATGATCATGAGCAAAAGTAGTCCAACAGGTATATAATTTAGGTAATTGTGGAACAATGGGCATATGTGACTGAGTAGTAGGAGGGAGTGGAGGTGGTGGTGGAACCACATGCACGGGAGGAGGTGACTGACTCGTAAGAGGGGGTGGTATGTAAACCTCATCATCTGACTCTGATGAAGCCAACCTGTCACCTGTAGGAGAGAAATACATCACAAACTCAAAAAATGTGACATCAACACTGGTATAGTATTTCTTGCTCAATGGATCATAACATCGGTATCCCTTCTGGGTCCTAGAGTACCCAACCAACACACATTTGACAGCTCTAGGAGAGAGCTTGTCAAGACCTGGAATCAACTGGTGAACAAAAGCGACAGAGCCAAACACACGAAGAGTAAGTGAGAACAACTCCTTCTCAGGGAAAGCTATAGATATAGCAATTTTCTCACCCAAGACAGACGATAGCATGCAATTCACCAAATAGCATGTTGTAAAAACTGCATCACCCCAAAACGAATGTGGGGCACGACTCTGAATGAGAAGGGTCCGAGTGACATTAAGTAGATGACGATGCTTTCTCTCTGCGACACCATTCTGATGAGAAATGTAAGCACAAGATCTTTGATGAATAATTCCATGGGATGAAAGAAAATTGGATAGAGCACGGGTACAGAATTACAGAGCATTATCAGTTCTCACAAATTTCACAGAGATAGAAAAAAATATTATGTACTTCGTTGATAAATTTTTTGATTACATCCCCTGCTTCAGATTTATTTTTCAAAAGAAACACCCATGATAAATGAGAAAAATCATCCACAGCAACAAGATAAAACCGATGTCCCTGGTGATCAGGAACACGTCTCAGACCCAAAATGTTAACATGAAATAACTCAAAAAGGGAGCTACTGCTCTGACTCTGATGACTAGGAAAAATAGACTGATGATGCTTTCCCAACTTACACTCCTTGCACTGGAAGGAAGAACCTGGTGAAATCTGCTGTAACATATGACACATCTTCTGGAGAGGGAGGTGACCAAAGCACAGGTGCCGGGTACAAGGAGAAACTGGTCCTGTTGCATATGGAGATATGCCAGCATAGGGAGTTCAGACCAGGCGATAAAGACCACCTTGCTTACGGCCACACCCAATCACTATGCCCGTAAAAATGGTCTGAAAAACTAGAGATGATGGATAAAAAATAGCTCTACAGAGAAATCAGGAGCTTGTAACAGATTCTGCAAACACATCGAAGGCGTCAAACAAATCTCCCCCTTCCGGTGATGGGGGGATGAGTCCCATCTGCTATCACAACAGTTCTCCCTGGTGGAACCTGTCTATATGGTGTAAACTAATCTCTATCCCCACATAAATAGTGCATTGCTCCAGAATCCATAATCCATTCAGTAATCTCAGGTTCGTGACATGATGTAGAAGAAAAAGTACTACCTGAGGTACTCGCCATAGCAGATATATTGGCAGCAGATGCGGAGGCTGCTACATCTGAATGTCCTCTTGGAGATGATGAAGTAGTAGGAGGCATGATATCCCACAGTCTAGCTACGAGGTCATCAAACCTCTGATCAGAAGTAGGAGCAGCAGGAGACTCAACCTGCTCTACACGAGCTGAAGCCGGAACGCCATGCTTGGAATAGCATGTGTCCTTGGTATGTCCTGGATGGTGACAATACGTGCATGGCTGATGAATGTGACCTCTACTACAAGGTCCGCGTCCACGGAAAGAAGAAGAGCCTCATCTTCCTCGAGAGGCTACCATAGCTGAAGAAGTCTGACTAGTGGCTGTGGATGGAATAGTAATCCTGCTTAGCCTGCGAAAAGCTTCCTCCATGGGAGGAATAGCGGCATCCGCTAGAATCTGGGAGCGAGCATCATCATATTCAGGATCTTGGGCTGTTAGGAATACACCAACCATTGTAGCATTCCTATACGTCTTCTGCTGCTTTAGAGTTGCCGTTAGAGGCATGAAGCTGTGGAGCTTCTCAAACATCCCACACAAGGATGTATACAGTGAATGAAAGGGGCGTCTGTTCTGCTTGATAATGAATATGCCATGCTGGAGTTGGAGGATCTTCGTCTCGTTCCTCACTTAAGAATGTTGCTGCGAGGATACCCCACATCGCCTTAGCACTAGGCTGATGTAACACATCATTGGTGATCTCAATCGTCAATGTACCTGAAAGCCAAACTTTGGCATATACATCGACTGCCTCCCACGAGATGTTTACCCCAGTTTTCTCCACCAGCTCCTCCTCGGTAAGAATGTGTTTCTTACCATTTGACTTCATAAGGCTCATGAATTGCATAGCCTAGAGCTCGTAGTTTGTCCTGTCCATTTTGACAATAGGCACTGGACCTCTGAAAGTGCTTGTGGCAGGTACATCGAGTATGTTGTCAGACATATTGTCGGATGCAGAAAACTAGGGTTTTGTACACCACAGAGTGAACGTCTACACAAACATACCCAGATTTGAATGCATATGTAGACTTATGCATCCAAAATCATCAAACAAACAGAGGGATCGATGCCGCTGGCGGAGACTGTGCCACGCAATGGAGGCGGAAAGGTGGCCTCGAGAGAAGGCCGATGATCGCTAGAGGGCGAGCGATGCGTGGAGGCGCGGCACGCGGAGTGGCCACATGCGGATGCACGACACGCGGAGGGGCGACGCGCGTGGGCGACGACGCGCGAAAGAGGCAGTGGTGCGCGGGGGAGCAGCGACGTGCGAAGGTGGAGGCAGAAGGTGGGGTTAGGGTTAGGTTTTTGGGTATGAGAGCTCTAGTCTAGGACCGCCACTCTGATAACATGTTGGGAAAAAATAATAGAGTTGTTTATTCCTGAGAACCCTGTGCTATCTTATATAGAGGAGAGACCTATGGGTAAATTACATAATATAGACATAAAGAAATAAAATAACAAAAAAGGTACATAGGAACATAGAAATATCTCTACAGGAACAAAGCGAGACCTGCGAGTAAACACACGTGGCAAAAACCGAGTCACAGTAGGGGGTGGAGTAACACGAGCATGTGTTGAAGCAGGAGTAGGTGTAGATAATGGTGGTGGTGGTAGAGTAGGAGTAGAGGGAGGTGGTGGTATGACAATAGGAGGTGAAGGCATGTAGATCTCAGCGTTAGAGTTTGATGGGGCTAGTCTGTCACCTCTAGGAGAAAAATATATGACATACTCAAAGAAAGTAGCATCAACATTGATAAAGTATTTCTGCATGAGCGGATCAAAGCAACGGTACCTCTTCTGGGTATGAGAGTAGCCGACAAAAATGCACTTGACAGCTCTTGGAGAGAGCTTGTCACGACTTGGAGAGAAATCATGAACAAATGCAACCGAACCGAATATACGAGTTGTATGTGAGATAAGTTCCTTCTCGATAAACGCAATCAATAAAGGAATCTTCTCTCCCAACACAGACGAGGGCATGCGGTTCACTATATAACATGCAATGAGGACTACATCACCCCAATAAGCATGAGGAGCACAACTCTGTATCAACAAGGTTCTGGTCACATCAAGTGACGGTTTTTGCGCTCGGCAATACCATTCTGCTGAGATGTATAAGCACATGAGGTCTGGTTAACAATGACAAGAGATCTAAGAAGGTCAGAAAGTTGTAAGGTGCAAAACTCTAAGGCATTGTAAGAACGAAGATATTTGACATTGGCAGAAAAATATTCTTTATCTTATTAACAAAAGATATGATGACAGATCCAGCCTCAGACCTATTCTTCAATAAAAGACCCAGGAAAGTCTAGAAAAATCATCGACAGTGACCAAATAAAAACGGTGTCCCTAGTGATCAAGGACACGACTCGGACCCCAAATATCTCAATGAAAGAACTCAACTAACTAAGAACTGCTCTGACTCTGATGAAATGGAAAGGAGGAATGATGATGCTTCCCAAGATGGCATGCCTCACACTACAAAGAGGATCTCATGGAAATCTGAGGGAGAACATGACACTGCTTCTGCAGAGGAAGATGGTCAAAACAAAGGTGTCGTAGATATGGTGAGACTGATCCGATATGTATAGTAGAAACATCAACATGAGGAGGTTGGACTAGTCTGTAGAGTCCCCGCTGCTCACGACCACATCCAATCACCCTGCCCGTGAGTATGTCATGAAATACAAGAGACGAAGTGTAAAAAATGGCACAATAATGCAAATCCTTAGTAATTTGACTAATGAAAAGTAAATTCAACTGAATGTCAAGAGCATATTAAACATTCTGGAGGCGCATGAACGGCGTCAAATGCACTTCCCCTTATCATGTAATGGGTAGGTGGTCTTCATTAGCAATGACAGTCCATCTACCAGCAGGTATGGTCCTGTAGGACCTCAACTGCACTCTCTCTCCAAACAGATGGTGTGATGCACCGGAGTCCATAATCCACTCTGTCATATCTACACCACTACTACCAGTAAAAGTGTAAGCGATACCTGAGGAGGCTACAACTGGAGTCGTGATCTATCGAATACGAGAGACAATATTATCTAGGCGAGGATCGACATGGGGAGCTTGAGTCTCTGACGGCTCAATCTATTCTGCTACGTGACCATGAACCTGATATCCATGCTTCTGGTAGCTTGTATCCTTTGCATGTCCTGGCTGACGACAGTAGGTGTAAGGGCCATGCTGACGTCCACCGCCTTTGCTACGAGGGGTGCGTACTCTGGACTGGGTCATCCATCCTCAACCACGAGAAGCGGCAATCACTGAAGAGGGCGGAGGAGTGGCCGTAGAAGGCATGATAATCCTGCTGAGATGGATATAGGCCTCCTCCATGGGAGGTATGATATCTTCAGTGATAAGCTATGTACGCGATGCATCATACTCTGTATCAAGTCTGGCCATGAAAACTCCAACCATCGTGGAGTTCCTATATGCCTTTTGTTGCTCCGTATATGTCATAATATGCATGTAGCTATGACGCTTCTCGAACATGCAATGTAGCGAAGAGTAGTACACGTGCAGAGGACAACCATTTTGCATGGCCTTGTAGATATTGAACTATAGCTGAATAATCTTGGCCTCATTCTTCGCTTGAGCTATGGTGGATGTAACATCCGGATCTGCATAAACCCGAACCAAACCCGACCCGATTAGAGTCTGTATAACTCAATAAAGTTATTAATCAGTGTTAGATAGCATAAGTTGATCAATTGATTGTGAATCAAAAGTTGTTCGGGCAAAATCGATCAAAAATCGATCGCATCGTGATGCGTGCCCGAAAAAGCCGCAACGCAAATTCGGAAATCGCGAAATAAACCGAGACCATCCAAAAATCCGATTCGATGAAATAAGATCAACGGAATCGACCGTTCGTCGATCGGAGGTCGTTTGATGTTTTAAAATCGTAAAATTTAGCCATAAACCTTTGGGTGCAGGTCGCCTCGCCACTGGCGGTGGTTGGGGTGGGGGGCTCCTTCTATATCTGACTCCGATGCCTTGACCTTGGTCAGGCCTTTCTCTTTGGAGGAGCTTAAGGACGCGGTGTGGGACCTTAATGACGACGCTGCGCCGGGCCCTGATGGGTTCTCTGTGGTATTCTACCGCGATTTTTGGGACCTGGTGGCTGGCGATGTTTTCGAGGTTGCACACGACTTCTACACCCGCAATCGTGGGTTCGACAAGATAAATAAGGCCCTTATCGTGTTGATCCCCAAGGCTCAACCGGCTAATCGCATTGAGGACTTTCGTCCGATCTCTATCTCGAATGGGATATATTTAATAATCGCCAAGGTGTTGGCCAGGAGACTTGCTCCCCTTCTGGCGTCGCTTATTTCGCCTACGCAGGTGGCCTTTATCCGTGGCCGACATATTTCTGATTGTTTTGCTGTGGCTTCGGAGCTCGTGGCGGCGTGGAGGAGGTCTAATGCTAAGGGGATCCTTTGGAAGATTGACTTTGCTAAGGCGTATGATTGCCTTGACTGGCGATTTCTGTGGTTGGTCTTGAGGCGGAGGGGCTTTCCTGCGACGTGGATTTCGTGGATGCGGCGGTGTATATCCACGGCCTCGCTCTCCATTTTGCTGAACGGTTGCCCGGTGGGGGGATTCTTCCAGCCGAGGAGGGGGGTGCGGCAGGGGTGCCCTCTCGCACCTCTTCTCTTTGTGTTGGCGGCTGATGTCCTGCCGCGTATGATTGATGGCGTGGCTGCGGCGTGCTTGACTCGGGGTTGTTATATTGGGGAGCTCCATGTCCCATCTATTCAGTTCGCTGACGACACATTATGCTTTGTTGAGGGGGTCCCGCTGAGGTGTCCGGTATGGCCACTACTCTGCAACTTTTCAGTGAGGCTTCGGGTCTAGTGATTAACGCTTCAAAGTCTAAAGTGGTTCCTTTCGGCATGTCGCAGGCTGAGGTTCTGGAATGCGCTCGGCTCCTGGGGTCCAACCCCTCTTCTCTCCCGTTTGACTATCTTGGCCTACCGCTAGCTGTCGGCCGTACTCGACTCCGCGATTGGAAGATTGTGGTGGAGAAGATGGAGGCCCGCCTCGCGTGGTGGCGAGCGGTTTTGTTGTCCAGGGGTGGGCGGCTGGTACTTCTAAAAGCGGTGCTTTCCTCTATTCCTATTTATTTTTCTCGGTCCGTGGTATGCCCAAGGGGATTCGCCAACGGTTGGAGAGGTGTACGCGTGGGTTCCTGTGGGGACGTAAGGGGGAAGGAAGAAGGGGGGTTCATCTCGTGGAGTGGGAGGTCGTTTCCCGGCCCAAGAGGTTGGGGGGCTTGGGGGTCAGGCGACTGGATTTGGTTAATGAAGCACTTTTGCTTAAGTGGGCTTCTCGAGTGTAGGGGAATGAGGAGAATTTTATGATTAGTGTCCTGCGGGATTTGCTGGGCGCGGACTTGTTTGGCTGCTTTAGGGGCAACTCACTTTGCCGCCTTTCTCCTTTCTGGCGTGGAGTGACGACTGTTTTTAGGCAAAATCGCTCGTTTTTTAAGCCAGTGTTGGGCAACGGGAGTTCCTTTCGCTTCTGGACCGATGACTAGTCTGGGAGGGGTGCTTTTAACATGATGTTCCCGCGACTTTTTGCTTTGGTCGACGACAAGGAGGCGTCAGTGGCCTCGTGCTGGGAGAACGGTTGCTGGAGCCCTAGGTTCGCTGCGCCCCTGTCGGTTCATCGGTTAGATGAGATTCTATCGCTAATGCCTCAGTTAGTTGATGCTCCTCGACCGAATATTGGGCGTGACCACTGGGCGTGGAAGGATGGATCTTTCTCTTCGCGTAAGGCATATTCCGCTCTCGCTCCTGCCCTTAATGCCGATGACGATATCTTGGTGCGTGACTGTAGATTCTTATAGGGCCTCAAACTTCCTGAGCGTATCGGCATATTCTTATGGCTTCTTCGTCGAGGACGGCTATTGACTCGTGATCGGTGCGCAATTATTTTTCCGAACGTTGGATCGATGTGCGGCCTCTGCGATGCGGAGCGGGAAACAATTTCTCATTTATTTTTCGAGTGCGACCCTGTTCCAATCTTTGGGATGATCTTCCTTGGGTTAACGCCGTCTCCTTTCCTGCTTTGTGCGAGAGTTTGGTTAACTCAAGGGGTAGGGAAAGGAAGCTTCTACTTGATCCAATCGCAAGGCTGTGGAGCATTTGGCTGGGGAGGAACGAGGCAATATTTGCGGCTCAACGGTTCTACAAGGAGAATATATCTATGCGTGCTAAGCGTCTTCTGGAGGATTGGTCCCAGGGGTAGGCCACTGTGGTTATTTGGGGGATCCATTGCTTGTGGCTACTCTCTCGGGTAGGCCTTTTTGTACAATTTCTTTCTTCTTTGTAAAAACTGTTTTCATTTTATTTTAAATATATTGGGGGAACACCGTCGAGTCTTTTGAGCTTCAAAAAAAAATAGCCATAAACCAAAACCATATTTCGGAAATTTCGGGGATCCATCTTGATCCAAAGTATATGAATATTATATTCATTTTGATCGACATTTAGAGACGGTCAAAACGAGCTATTATACACCAAAATCCGACATCCGATGTGTGTACACGGTCAACTTTGGTTTTCTAGATATAATAGAGCTATTGTTAAAAGAAAGAAATAAAAAAATATATAAATTTTTTTACAGGAGCAGACTGTCTGCTGCCCTTCCCACGTCAGATTTTTTTTCTTCCATTTGGCTTTTTCATCGTACATTTGGCAACACCTATGGCACCTCTCCTCTTTATTTATATCACCATTCTTCCCCAAATCCCTCCCAATTTCTTCTCACAAAGTTTCCAGCCGAGAAGTCTTTCCTCTCTATTTCTTGTTGCCAAAAGGAAAGCTCCTGCTATTCTCTCACACGGTTGTTGCAGTTTCCAAAGATCCAATAGTTGGAGCCCTCCCAGTCTCTTCCCTGGAGATGCTCCCAACAGCCAACGGCTGCAGCCTGCTGCTCTGATTCAGCAAGCTATTACTGCTTCTGAGCTCCTTGCAACTATTGTTGCTGGAAGCCCTGCCAGCAGCCAGGTGTTGCTCCAATTTCAAGCCAAAGTTCATGCCATTTTCAAGATTTAGGACTCCTGATGGAGCCCCTGTAGCAACACATTTGCATGCCTTGTTGCATGCAAATAAAAAAAGAGGTACAATCTTCCCCTCCTCTTGCTGCTTTCCATGCATGAAAAAAAACTTGACTGCCATTTTTATGCTACAACCTACATTATTAATTTATTTTATATATATATCCAGGAGCCTTCTGAAATCAATTCTCCATTTTCTTTATTTGGTATGAAAAGCACATCAGATCTTGCCCCATTATTTTTTTGTTCCCGACAATAACACACAATACAATCAAAATGTTTTATTTGCACAATTACGACAATTTAGCTGGACCATATTTTATTTCAGTATTAAATTATTTAGCATAAGTTATAAGTTGAGTGTATGCATTCATTATATCCATTTAATTTAAATTTATCTAAAACTTAAACAAGGAAGTCAACAACAATCAATAGCTGATCATCATCCTAAATAACTACAGACATAATTTAAAAAAATATATAGAAAATAACAAAAAAAATATCTGTAGGAGCAGTCTCTACCTAAACCCTTTAATAGCTCGGTCCAGGGAAATTCATAACTTCGTTATCTACCTAAATGTATTTTCCAATACCTTTTGCGCATACCGACATTTATACGGTACTTCAAATATCCAGAAACTGATTCATATAATTAAAATTTTATTTCTTGAAATGACAAGATCTTTTGTGTGCTTATACAATGCAAGGGCATTACATATTCATTTACTGTGTGTGAGGATGCTTGAAGTGGTCGGAGGTGTTATAGTGTTCATACACACACATCTATATATATATCTTAACTTTATCTTTGATATCTAAAAAGATATTCTCATACTTGATATATAGAATGGCGAGCCTTAGTTTTTTTAGGTCAGAGAGACTGCAAGGAGAGAGGCAGTAAAATACAAGTACTTTAAAATGTGATTTTGGCACATGAATGGGGGGTGTCCACTATTTTTGAAAGAAGATTTTGTAATATGTATTTTACAATCGTATATATATATATGATTATTTATTGATATAGTTGTATAATATATAATTTGATTATTTATTGATATAGTTGTATAATATATATTTCCAAGTAATAAATGATGTTGACTGCTATGATCAAGTAGTGTCCACTGATCTTTCACAACAAGTGAAATGGTCTCATAGGTAATAGATAAGGAGTGTACCCCTTAGTCAAGATGGTCATATCATCACTATCAAATAAGTGTTACACATGGGAGATTTAAGTGGTCGTTACAGACAAGAACAATACAAGCATTTGCGGATCGATAATTCGATCTGAGTTTTTGAGAAGTAGCTAACTGAAATTTATAAGTGACTTGCAAACATTGCCCCACGTCTCCAACCATTAGTGTAGCATCCATTGTTTCCAACATCAGGAAAACTTAGCTTAAAGTGTCAGATGTGTGCCTAATTAGTGGCAATTCACGGCTTGTCTCTAATATTAATCAATGAGTTCACCATGGCTCGAAGTTTACCTATATATATAGTGTGTATTTAAGTCATGCATGCACCATGCGACCCAAAACCAACATGATTCGACGATGAAATAAAAAATCTAATCATAGGAAACAAATCACGGAATATATATATATATATATACATATATATTAGATACTACCTGACTTTACACTTATATGTTAGTAGATGATCAAGATCTAGTTTTATACATCTCCTGCAGTAATAATATGTGTAAACACTTTAAGTATGTGATCTCATGGAAGACCACCACGATAATACCGTTAATGAGGGTTTCAATATAGGCTTCTGGATTGTCCGCTAACTATAGATAATTATTGACAAAAGATCTAGATCTATGCAATCAACTACAAAAAAAAGATTAAGAAAGGATCAAGTCAATTATGACGGATAATAATGAGTGCCAGTCATGGTGACCTTTACGCCTGACTGTGCGAGGGTGCGGTGACCCTCAGCTGGGCGGGAGATTAGGAAGCCCAGTTGGGCAGCGGCCGCTTAGTGCGCGGGTCTAGGATCCCAGTCTTTTTCTCGGTTTTTTTTCGCGAGCGCTCGCAGTTTTTACGCCTCTCTGGGATCCACAGGCTTTCTTTTAAAGACAAGTTCCGCTGACCCTTGTTCTTTAGGGTACCTAGGCTGGAGGACCCTTGGTTTTAGTTTTTCGAGCTCGTTAGCCTGTACCGGTCGGGCCGGTTTTCTTTTAGAGTGACTTTTCCGGAGAGTCTCTCTCACCCGTCTCAGTGGCATAGTTTTGGAGTAGACCTGTCCCTCTACTGGACCACTCTTCCACTTAGAGGGCGAGACGGAAGAGCCTTTTGTAGGCTACCTCACCGCTTGAGTTTGTTTACTTTTCGCCAGCAGACTTGGCGATGCTACATCCGAATCATCTGTGTATACATCTGAATCCTCTATGGCTACATCTGAATTGGTTACAGTTGAGTTGGTTGTAGTTGAGCTTGGTTTTCCGTTGGACTAGTTACTATTCTGCCAGTAATTCCCGACGAAGAGAAAATATTATATCATGAAAATCATCCCTATTAAATTATGAGCTACTACCACAGTTGTTAGTCATAGCTAGTGGATGTGTTGGGAACTTTGTTAGGATGCATTTTACTCCACCGCATGCCTACGGAGGCACCCCAACCCTAAGGCTTCCTTACTGCCTTAGAGTCATAGTGTGAGGTCTTACTAAACCAAGACCACAGACTATCCACTAAGCTTGAGAAATTCAACAAGAAAGAATCAAAATATCAGACTCATCATCTACACTTACTATTGTCTATCCACATGACTCACAAACATCAAAAGAGACCTGAATCATCTCAACCATGTCAATCATTAAATACTCATGAAATCTGGATCATCTCAATTATGATAGGCATTGAATAAATCATTGAAACTTGAAATTGATGGGGAAGAACGGAAATCATATACAGTTTTATACTGGAGTCACACCGTAGAATCATAATATGAGATCACACTCAGATCAAGATCCCATATTATCCACTAAATCTGAGAGGTTAGATAAAAACCATGAACAAAGACTCAACATCCACATCTCCAGATCCATTAAACATGATTTATAATTAATTAAAAGGAGACAATTTAAATATGGATCATATAATCTATGTATAAAAATGATAAATATTGGGAAATTAAGGTAGGGCAACTAAGTCGGTAAATTCACTTGCTGAATAACTAGAAAACTTGTTTCATTGCCAATAACTCTAAATTTAATTGCTAAGCCTTATTTCCTTGCTTTCTTTTGTAGCCATTAAATATCTTATTATTGTTAATTAATTAGTTGTGCTCAACATTTGTTGATGTTCTTTTCTCCCTATTACATGCATTGCAGGCAAAACACCTGCATTGTGATATTGGGAGAGTTGAACATCAGCTTCTATAGTTACTATTATCAGGTACGCATGCTATAGTTTGTTCAAGGTATCATTTAATGCTTTTATTTCTCTTCTGATACAATTGGGATTTCATTTCTGTTGTTATATGTTAACTGCTATGGAAATTTATGCAATATAATGGTGACATATTGTAGTTCTGTGGTTTATTGGTTAATTTGTGAATGTCATTTGAATTTTTTCCCCTAATTTCCAGTTCTCTAATGCGATCTTTAGCGAACATAATACTACGGAAAATATGTAAACGGGTATCCCAGATCCGAGAAGGAGCGGGTCTCACAGTTTGGTATTAGAGCAGTGGTACCCTACTACATACATTCGTAGTATTATAGTTCCGATTGCATTAATAATCAGATAGCGACAGGCCTCTGACTTGTCGCAAGTTTGAAGGGGAAATATGACATTCAAAATCAATGACCACAGATGTCACCAATTGCAACTTATTTCCATATAGTATCCCAAGAAGAGAAAAAGTAGAATAGAAATATCCACGAACATCAACTATTGTAATTAAGGATATTGGGTCTTATATAAAACCATGGCGTCTAGTGCCGACCTTTCTATCTTTTTAATTGATTCTGGAGCGATGAATGAACTTTGAATTTCTAACTTCAGTAGATAGAGGTGCAGATGCCCTAGATCATCCTTGTCACATTATGGGCCATGTGGCTAATTGATCATCATAAGACTAATAGTCAGATAGCTACCAATGTTGATTGGTGGACATGAGACGATAGCAGACTGACTGCTACTACATCTCAACAAGTTCGACCTAACTTTTGGTATGGATTGAATGCCAGATCATCATGCCATGGGTAATTATTTTATGAAGACGATTGTTTTTAGGATTCCGGACTTAACCGAGATTTTCTATAAGGGTACATTACATGACTCCAAAATGGAGTATATCTCAGTGTTGAAAGCTCGAAGACTTGTTTATGAGGAATGTGATTCATATCTAGCAATTGTCCGAGAGGCATCTGATGGAGAGTCGATGGCTCAGGACATCGCGATAGTGTCAGATTACCCTAATGTGATCTTTAATGATTTGTCAGGTTTACCACCTGAGAAAGAGATTGAGTTCGAGATTACATTACTACCTTATACACAACCAATCTCGATGCCTCCGTACCGCATGGCACCAACCAAGTTGAGAAAGGTAAAGGTGCAGCTACATGAGTTACTTGACTTAAGTTTCGAGAGGTCGAGCACTACATCTTGAGGTGCTCCCATTCTTTTTGTCAAGAAGGATGGACTAATGAGATAATGCTTTGGCTACCTATAACTGAACAAGACAACGATAAAGAATCATTAGCCTATACCACACATTGATAATCTGTTTGAATAGCTATAAGAATCTTCAATATTTTCAAAAATCGATCTCTGATCTGACTACCTTCAACCGAGGATTCAAGAGTCGAATATTCCGAAAACATCATTAATAACTCAATATGGATATTATGAGTTAGTTGTGATGTCGTTTGGGCTCACACATGCCATGCAACATACGTGAACATGATAAACGGGATATTCCGTCCATACTTGGACAAGTCCGTGGTTGTGATTATAAATAATGTTCTGATATATTATTGAAATAAATGGAGTTGGGACCTTAATGAGGACGCCTCGCCGGGTCCTGACGGGTTTTCTGTGGCCTTCTACCGCGATTTCTGGAATGTGGTTGCTGGTGACGTAATGGAGGTTGCGTGCGAGTTTTATGATGGAAATCGTGGGTTTGATAAGATTAATAGGGCCCTTATCGTATTGATCCCCAAGGCACCTGCGACCAATCACATTGAGGACTTTCGTCCTATCTCTATCTCCAATGGGATCTATTTAATTATTGCTAAGGTATTGGCCAGGAGGCTTGCTCCCCTTCTGGGTTCGCTTATCTCGCCCTCGCAGGCAGCCTTTATCCGTGGACGGCATATCTCGGATTGCTTCGCAGTGGCCTCCGAGATGGTTGCGGTGTGGAGGAAGTCTAATGCCAAGGGGATTCTATGGAAGATCGACTTCGCTAAGGCCTATGGCTGCCTCGATTGGCGCTTTTTGTGGTCGGTGTTGAGGCAGAGGGGCTTCCCGGAGGCGTGGATCTCTTGGGTGCGGCGATGTGTCTCCACAGCTTCACTCTCCATTTTGCTTAATGGTAGCCCGGTTGGGGGTTTTTTCCAACCAAGGAGGGGGGTGCGACAGGGATGTCCTCTCGCACCTCTTCTCTTTGTCCTGGCGGCTGATGTTCTGCCTCGTATGATTGATGGCGTGATTGCTGCAGGCTTGACCCGAGGTTGTAATATTGGGGACTTCCATGTCCCAATTATTTAGTTCGCTGACGACACTGTTTGCTTTGTCGAGGGGGGTCCCACTGAGGTATCCGGTATGGCTACTACTCTTCAACTTTTCAGTGAGCTCTCGGGACTGTTGATTAATGGGACAAAGTCTAAGGTGGTGCCCTTCGGCATGTCACAAGCGGAGGTTTTGGAATGTGCTCAGCTCCTGGGATCCAATCCCAGTGCCCTCCCCTTTGATTATCTCAGCCTGCCCTTAGCTGTCGGACGTGTTCGCCTCCGTGATTGAAAGGTCGTGGTGGAGAAGATGGAGGCTCGCCTAGCTGGGTGGCGAGCGGCTTTATTAACCAGTGGTGGGCGGCTGGTTCTACTCAAAGCGGTGCTTTCCTCTATTCCTATTTATTTCTTCTCGGTTCGTGGTATGCCGAAGGGGATTCGATTGCGTTTGGAGAGGTGTATGCATGGTTTCTTGTGGGGTCGGAAGGGGGAGGGAAGAAGGGGGGTTCATCTGGTGGGGTGGGATGATGTATCTCGGCCCAAGCGGGTTGGGGGTTTGGGGGTCAGGCGCCTAGAACTGGTTAATGATGCTTTATTGCTTAAGTGGGCTACATGGGTTTGGGGTAATGAGGAGAATTTTATGGTTAATGTCTTGCGGGAATTGCTGGGAGAGGATTTGATGGGCGTTACTCGGGGGAGCTCGTTCCACCACCTTTCTCCATTTTGGCGAGGAATGATGAACGTCTTTATGCGTAATTGCTTGTTATTTAAACCGGTACTGGGCAACGGGAATTCTTTTCGTTTTTGGTCCGATGACTGGTCCGATGCGTAATGCAAAGAACAACCATTCTGCTTGGCCGTGTAGATATCAAACTGGAGCTAACAAATCTTGGCCTCATTCTTTGCTTGGGCATACGTAGTTTTCAGAATAACCCGTATCGCCTTGGTAGTGGGTTGGTTCACAATATCATTGATAATCTCTGTACTGAGGGTCCTAGAGAGACAAACACATGTATACATGTCATCTTGCTTCCATAAAGCATTGTTCCCAGCATTGCTGTAAAAATCCCCCGACTGGCCCGACTAGTAGTTCCGACTAGTCTAGTCGGTGGGGTGGCCGATCGAGTACTCAATTTCTTCTTTTGTTTCATTATGATAATATACAAAATGTACAAATCTATGTAAATATATAAGAATATACATATAAAAATGATTTATATAATTAAAATAATTAAAAAGTTCAAAACCGATTGAAGTCCGACTAAATCCGATTAGTCGTCCGACTGCCGATTAATCCTTAGTCAGTGACCCAACTGACCGAGTACCGACTACCGATTTTTGCAACCTTGGTTCCCAGCCTTGTCCGTTGGCTCAGGCTCTGTTAGAGCGTGCTCCTTGTTATTGCACTGCATAAGGGTCATAAACTGCATGGACCACAACTCGTAGTTGGTCCCATCCATCTTCACGATGGGAGTCGAGCCCTTGATGGCACCAAACGAAGAAAAGATGTCACCCTTGTTTTCTAACATGATAAAAAAACTTCAAAATGGAACTCGACTGGGGAAGTAGACCGATACGAGCGAGTCTACTAGATCATATAGAGGATTGGTTGTATGTGTAGACTCATACAACCATCCTCATCAATCCTCTATCCACGCTAGGGTCGGAAAACATGTTTTATAGATCTGAAATCACGTTTTCTGTTTATAATCATATCATTTCGGACTGCAATCTTGCAACATAAAGGAGAGAGGTCGGCTTGGGGGTTGTAGGCGACACCGCGAGACCCGTAGAGGCATGTGGCTGCGCTTAGGGAGGTCCAGCAGTGGTTGAGTGGGGGCGTGAGGGGGCTGCGGTGTCTGGAAGGTTCCAATGACGCCTAGGGGCATCAGGAGGTCCGGTGGCAGCTGGAGGGGACCTGTGTGGGGGCTGTGACGGCTGGAGGTGCCGCTAGGGAGGTTGCAGCTGCAGTCAGAGACAACACTAGGGTGGTAGGATGCGACATGTGGTTTGAGAGAGGCGTTAGGTTGGGGTTAGGCACAGGTGGGGTACGAGAAATTTGGTCTAGGATCGTCACTCTGATACCATGTTGGAAGAAAATAATCACTTGCTATTCATGAGTCCCTAGGGTTCTCTTGTATAGAGGAGAGACATGTTAGACAAATATATAAAGAAGACTGAAAGAATAGAGAAAAGAAAACAAAAATATAACTGATATCTCAAAATGGGCTATTGTACTAGAGGGTGGTCGATCTTTCGGTGTTGGTGGAGGTTATTTCAAAAGTGCAAAGACATGCTGAGCCATTAGACTTGGGCAAGCGGTAGTTTTTTGATCCGCAAGGCATACACGGCTTTATATGAGATCACAATCTTTGATCGGGGCATTGTTTCGTTTAAGTTCAGGCATTTGTGGAGGTGGAAGATCTCAGTGGGTCAATGTGTTCTTGTGGTTGATGAGATGTGATCACGTGTTGATGAGGGCCCGAGGAGCCAAATTCTTTCAGGTATGGAAGGATTGTGCCATCAATGTTTGGTGAGGAGTGAGGGCATTGATCGCCTATATTTATTTTATAGACCATCTAGAGGTGCGAATCTGGATTTGGTGTTGACAGATTGTGCAACTATGTTCTGGGTGTTTATAGACCAACAACGAGGTGACTCGGAGTTACATAGAGCGTGGGTTCGACCATCTTGTGGGCCCTGCGGCTGGGCATAAATGGTGGGTGAAAGGTTCTATATTGAGAATGTAATGAGGCATGCCACGATCCTTCATGAGTCACGGTCCTTATAATTGCTATACGTTAATAAGTGAATATAAAGTTTTTGGGTCGACTTCTTCTCGGCTCCACCCCTTTTTCCTTCAACAAAAGAACTCATTTGTGGTGTCATTGTGTCAATCACAAAACGGGGAAAAATTCTCTTCTTTTCATTATTGTGATGATTGATGAATAGAAATTTAAGCGAGGAGATTTATTTGCTGGACCTCACTTTTTGCTAGTGAATAATAGCCTTCAGGTCTTTACATGTCCTGACAACATATACAGGTGCTGTATAAAGTTCACTTTTTATTGATGGAATATTACATGGGCGCTGAATAAGACACGTTTTATTAATATTTTTTATTGCTTATATAATTTGCATGCAGGATGGACCCTTACGAATTGAAGCTTCTACAACTGGTTCTATGACAACTATCTCTAAAATTATTCGAATGGTTGGTGTTTTCCATCATTTATTTGATTTCTCTAAATTTATGCATTATGACCTTGTTCTGCCCTTTGCAGGTTGAGGATGCACAGGGGCATGAAGCGCCTATTCAAAGGCTTGCAGATTCAATTGCAGGACCTTTTGTATACAGCGTGATGACCATATCAGCTGCCACCTTTGCATTCTGGTGGGAACCCTGTTGAGAATGGTTACGGTTGACTTAATTGGGTAATTGGGTCTTGACAAGACCTGAATACCCAAGTAATATAATCATTCGTCACTCTCAACATTCTATTGCTAGGATAAATTTCTTTTTATCCAAAATTTAGTAGATTTGTATACTGTTCAAGGAGCTGTTATTTTTTTTGAAAATGAGAGGTTGTAAAATCGAGATGAGTTACACTTGGATCAATTAATGAAGCTTGAAGTTACATTACAAGTACCATGCCTTAGAGATGTACTTACATGGTGAATGACATTCTCCATACTAAACCGCTCCTGATCGAACTCCATTCTATTGCACGGCAACCAAATCAGCCAAGCCACCTCAAAATGGTGAAGGCACACATCGTGTGAGGCAACCAGGCAGATATCTGATGCCCAAAAACTATAGCCACGCGATGATTCAAGCTGCAAAAAGTCCAGACTTCTCCAAATCTCCGTCGAGCAGAGACTTCTGGTTGGTTTATTAGTCCAGAATTGTAGTTGGTTTATTACTCCAGACGACAGGACCAGGGTTCCCTGTCTCCCTTTGTTTGGGAACGCTGACATCCTTGGTATCAGCTATAGTTGGAGGAGGAAGAAGAGCCAAAGAGACACAAACAGTGGATCTGAATAGTCCTATTTGAGAATGGTTTATGGATGTAGAAAGTGCATCTTAACACCTTCATATATCACAAGAAAGACCTAAAAGACTTGAGAATGAGGTTAAAGTCATCTCCTTCCCACGGATACAAAGGGGAGTCGGATAGACCTAAAAAATCTGGCATGCACAAAAAGTGGGCGTATCCAGTACATTGACAGAGATGAGAGTGGAAGTGGCATTGCCATGTGGGCAGTGGCATTGATGGAAACACTTGTTTTCCTATTTTTGTTAGGGTTAGGTTTTCTAGAGAGGTATGCAACCATGATCTAGGCCTGGTGCTCTCCGCCTTGTAGTAAAAT
The DNA here is from genome assembly GCA_037367405.1 of Ottelia alismoides. NCBI lineage: Eukaryota > Viridiplantae > Streptophyta > Magnoliopsida > Alismatales > Hydrocharitaceae > Ottelia > Ottelia alismoides. Next base: position 262,703 of record JAZKJV010000674.1, on the reverse strand, counting down.
AGGATTTATTCTATTAATGAGAAAACTAGTGTTCTTTCTTATAAGATGGAGACCAAAGAGGACAATTGCAAAAGTCACGAGGTCATAAAAGCTCTCAACAATAGCTATTTTACTATCTCGTATTACTTTTCATTGGGCGTCTAGGGTTGTCGAGACTCATCTTTATGAGGAAAATAATTTTTTTGATACATTTCGGAGTATTGTTCTACGACTAGATTGTCTGTGGTTAGAGCAATCTATTAGTGATCGGTTAAATTGCTTGTGGAATTCCTTGCTAGAAGGCTTTGATATTGGTGTTTTTATGGTTAGGTTTTCATGTTAAAATATGTCACCTTTGCATGCTTTGTTCTTTCTAGTTTTTTACCACTGGCCAATTCACAAAAATGTTATTGGTCGACTCTCTTAGAAATCCACATATCATGGTACTTATAGACTTACATGAATGTACTATTTGTGAGACCGGACCTTTCAAGGGGTGGTCGTAACCAAAATTTCACGTGCTGATCTTATAATTAAATGTTTAAATTATATGATTACAATATAAATGTAAAGGGGCAACTCTTACCCTGTTTTATTTGAGAAATCAGATTATGGCTGAAAATACTTGTAGATTTTGTTTTACTTTTTTAAATAAAGTCAGTTCAACTTTTATTATATGCCAATATGGACCTGATTTCCAGTTTGCCATATGATACTCACTCCCATGATTTTGCCATGACCTATTGTAATGTTGTATTATTTTCAGGTATTACATAGGTTCACACATTTTTCCAGATGTGTTGCTCAATGATATTGCTGGTTCTGATGGAAATTCTTTTCTCCTAAGCCTGAAGCTTGCTGTAAACGTCTTAGTGAGTACTTCATTATATCAAACTGACTGTATTTAGTTAGCTCTTAACTATATGTGTATATGCTTCATCTATTGATTATCCTCACAAGTACTTGTATCGGTGTTTTCTATTAGAAGGATATTTACCTTTCTTGTGTGGTAATTTTAGAGGTTTAAAATATTGAAGAGATTCGCTTAGTCCAATTAATGATTTGCATCTGTGGTATGTGTATTTTTTTTAATAGTGTGAGTATATAGAAGTCTGTGGGCGGACATGTCCTTGAGGTCACTTTTTTCGCTCAAGAAAAAAATCCATGGTATTTGTAGGGATAAGAAAAAATGGCAGTATACATATTGTTGGTATAGATGTTTTTCTTTGTTCTTTATTTATATTTACTTATCATTCTGTCTACTTTATGTATCCCTTGGAGTTTTTCTCCTATATAAGAGAGACCTAGGGTGTCAATGGAATACAATTGAATCTTTTTCCTTTCCATATGGTAGCAGAGCGACAGTCCTAGATCGGAGACTGCCCTAGTTGCCCCTTCCCCAACTAAGCCCTAGGGGACGTCTCCCCTCTCAGCCATAGCAGCCGCAGACCATTGTCATCGCAGCTGTCGCTGCCGAGCAGTAGCAGCAACAGCCCCCTGTCGTTGCCGTCGCCAACACGTGTAGCAGCAGCCACAATAGTCACTTGCTGTCCCTGCCGCCACCTTTTTTGTTTAGCAGCGACTCTCCGCCGTCCAAGGGGCCTTTGCTACCGCCCATAGCCCTAGGAGTTATCACCAACTCTTGTGGCACCTTAGAGGTCACCATCATCATCCGTTGAGGCATAGAAATCGCTGCCAAGAGCGGTTTGATTCATTGTTCATTTTGATTTTTGAGGTTTTTAGGGTAGTTTTGATCATCTAAACCACCCTAGTTCCCTGAGAAACCTCTAATGCATGGAAGAGGTTATATTATGAGTCTATACCTACAACCATCTTCCTGTATTTTTGTGTAGACGCGTTCATCCTTGTCTAGAGTGTAGCATCCAGATTTTAATCAAACCCGAACCCTACCCGATTAGGGTCCGTTTAACCCAATAAAATCGTCAGTCGGCATCAGATGACTTATATCGACTAATTGGTCGTGAATCAAAAGTCGTTCGGGTAAAATCGACCAAAAATCGATCGCATCGTAATGTGTGCCGTGAAGAAGCCACGGCGCAAATTCGGAAACCATGAAAGGAAGCAAGACCGTCATAAAATCCAATTCGACGAAACAAGACCAACGGAATTGACTGTTCGTCAATCGGATATCGTTTGATATTTTAATTTCACAAAATTTAACCCCAAACCGAAACCGTGTCTCAAAAATTCCGGGTATTTAAACCCAATAAAAAATATATCAATATTATACTCATATTGATCGTCGTCCAGAGACGGTCAAAACGAGATATTGCGCGTTGAAATCCGAGGCCCGAGTCACAATTTAGGCCATTTTAAACATCTCAAATGAATGAATTATATATATATATATAATTTCAAATCGTAACAATCTCTGCTACTGTTGTTCAAAAAATGTAAATAATACATAAATTAAATCTAAATGTATGCTTCTGTTAACAGACAGGAATTCCAATTCCAATGTATAAAAAAATATAAATGAAAGAAAATGTAAAAAAAATATATTATTTATTATCAGCTTCTATACAGTACAATACAACAACCTTTTCCTTTTTTTCTTTTTCTCCTACTCCACTTGGGCATTTCAACCCTTCCAAGTAGATCTCAAAATTACATCTACGCCTGTCGAACAAGGAGGTCTTTCCCTCCTTATAAATAACAACCCCAAAGCAGCCAAGGGAAAAATCCATTTCCTCCTCACCGATTTCTGCTCCCAACAATCCTGAAGCCTGAAGCTGATGGTGCAAACAATTGGGTTTGCTGCTGCTGAAGACTTCAAGCTGCTACCAAAGTAGCTGGAGGTGTTGCAGCTACAACAGTCATCTCAGGGCTGCTGCTACAACAACTGCAATTTGCAGCAGTTGTTGTGCTCCTAGCAGATCCTGGAATTTCTTTTCTCTACTGCATGCAACCACTAGCTGATACATACTTTGATCAAAGCTAAGAGAATTCGATCTTCGAAGATATGAGACTCCTAATGTACAATCCCCAGCCCCCACCATTTGCTGCCATGCATATGTCCTATACAGTAAATTCCTTGATTGCTTTGAATTTTGGAAAATGTTAGAACTGATTTTCAATCCTTTTGCTCAAATTATATGGATATATATAGATATGAATATATATAAGAAGGCTATTGTTCTCAAAATTTTAGTTAAAAATTTAAGTTGGATGGAAAATCTTAAATTAAAAAGTCTGCTCTGCTTGCTCTAGTACTGTTTAAAGCTAAAGAAAATACTAATAATAAAAGTCTGCTCTAGTCTTATTATTGCTTAAAAAAAGGGGGGGGGGGCTAATTGTGCTTCTGATGAATCGTCCATTGGACAACAGGGGCTGTTGTCTTTCTTTTAATATAGGTACCCATATTCTCTGTACTATTTGATGCCATTATGTATTAGTGAAATATGAATTTTGTTAGCATTATTATATTAAACTTTCAAGATCATGCTCTGTGCTCTAAGATTCCAGGTGGAATGATCATTAGTGCTAGAGCCAAGCCATGTTGCGTCAATAAACCTTGCACTCTACAATGCTAATTTTTGCTGAGCATTATATTACTTTTAGTACACAATTCTTTCCATATCAAATATGTGGTATCTTTCTAGCATGCAAGTTAACAATAAGATTTCAAATACTCCCTACATAATCTGTTAGCTCAAATTTAAAGCCTATCCATTCCTTGCATTCTGTAATAAGATATCTTTTTATCGGCAGTTACTACATAATAGTCACGTACCAATATCACCCCCACAGAACAATTTATTAACATCCACTAAAGAAGATAATGGCTGTCAGTACTTATGAATTTGGTTATCGAGAAATCACAAGCTATACATGTGCCATGATGTGGATTTTTATGAAAGAGTGGCAACACCTTTACCAAGATATCACATAAGAAATAATTATAAATGGAGACACAATGCAACTCCCCATGACATAACAACAAAGTAAGGCATGGCAGATCTACAACCTCAATTATCTATATCTTGTACCCCAAAGTTAAGCTAATCTTTTGCAACATTTCTCTCTTCTAACATCAGATTGACCTAGTTCCATTCCTTTTACTTTTATTAAATTTGCACACACAAAAAAGAGAATCAAAATAGAATATTAGCTAGCGGACAGTGTAAATGGCGAGCGGAGGGAGTGCGAAGGGCGATGGGAATGCGAAGTGCGATGAGCGCGAGGGGAGTGCGAAGTTCGGTGGGCGTGCGCAGGGCGATGGGAGTGCGAAGTTCGGAGGGAGTTCGGCGGCTGCGAAGGGGAAGGGGGTGTTCCTTCAAGTCGAAGCTGTTGCTGGGAGAGGCGGTGGTGCTATCGCGAGGTCTTCTGCGGAGGGGGAGTGGACGCATGTTTCGCACAAAAAGCCGACGAAGCGTTGTTTCAGGTGTGGGGAGAGGGGACATCTTGCTTCTCGCTGTCCTCTTCCTCCGAGGTGCTTCGCATGCGGGAAGCCGGGGAACCGTCGCGCTTCTTGTTGGGTTCTTCGTGATCGCCGCCAGGTGCAGTCTGGGATGGCACCCTCTTCCTACAAGGTGCGCGCTTTGCATGGCTCTCGTTCCGGTCCTCTCGCTTGGCGAGAGGTTCGTTCCTACGCTCAGGTGGTGGATCCCCATTCCTGCTCCTCGCGCGATGGCTCTCTCGCTGCGGGTCTTCGGGTTGATGATGCAGAGTTTCTTCGTCGCCCTCCTGGTGGCGATGAGCTAGTGGTCGGTGGTGCGGATGTCGGTGCAACTCCAGTTTCGCCTTGGGTGGTGGCGGCGAAGGAGGTCATGCTTTGTGCTAAAGTGCATGGTGAGGTCTCGCAGGTGCGCAGGAAGGAAGTTTTGGACGTGAGACGACGCATGGTGCTTATTGGGGTGGCACACCGATGCAACGTCGACTGGGAGGCTGCGAGGGCGCAGGTTCAAACTCTTCTGGGCCCTCTCTTCTAAGGGGACCTCTTCCTTTTGGACTCTGCTCATTGCTGTGTGCGTGGCCTGTACCCGGAGCAACGGGATAGGCTGCTCTGCGCTGGTTCTAACGACGAGGTTGTTTGGAGGAGGACTCGCGTGGCGGATGGCGCCTCTCTTTCCACCGAGGTCTGCGTCGCGGCTATTACTGGCGTTCCTTTCTTGTCACGAACTGTTCCCTGTCTCTCTAAGGCATTTCGCCGTTGGGGGGAGATTCTGGCCATTCTCGACGACGGCCTTGCTCCGGAGGCTGATTGGAAGTCAACTCGGGTTCTTCTCGAGTGCAGCTCAGCTTTTCTCAAAGATGCGCCTGGCAAGACCTTCTTCGGGACCCTTAAGATTGGGCGTTGGTGTTTCAAGCCCGAGCTCTCCATCATCCTCCCTCCGCCGGAGGCTGCTTCGGACCGGGAGGCGCTGGTGGATGGTCCGGTAGCCTCGACGATGGTGCTCGGTCCAGTTGCCTCGGGGCAGGAGTGCGACTCTTCGTCTCTGTCATGCCATGTGGAGCGTGATGTTGATTATTCCGAAGCATCCTTACTCATGGCTGACGTGGATGGAACCTTCGAGGCAACCTTTCAGTCCCCGCGCCAACCGCCTGCATCTTCTCGTCTCCCTGACTTAGGGATACCCGAGGTCGATTCGGCTTTTCTCTCTCGTCAGATTGGGTCGGCTCCTGCCTTGTTTGTTGGCTTATCGGGTCCCTCCGCTGATCTCCATAGCATGCGGGTTGGAGGACCTGTCCAGTTCGGATCTTGGCCGCGGGCCTCTCATCAGAATCTTCGGGCATTCTCGCCCGACTCTATGCCGGTTCAATTTGAGGATTTGTGTCTCCATGACGGCTCAGGTCGCGAGTCTATGCTTTTGGCTACTCCTCGGACACCAGTGCGGTCATCCTCTGTGCTACATGCGGACTTCTCTTCTACTTTTCTTCCCTCGGGACACCAGCTCTTCGACGATGAGGAGGGCCCTTCCTCCAGACGTTTTGGGAGAACTTACAGGAGGCGCACTCTTGCTGTGCATGAAGCTCGGGTGATTCACTCTTGTGCCTCTCTGCGGGAGGCTGTGGCGGATGCGGCGGCCTTCGTGGCCTTGGGGGAACGACGGAGGTCTTGGGGATGGGGGCCTTGGGGGAAACGACGGAGGTTTTTAATGAAGGTTCTCTCATGGAACGTCAGAGGACTTGGGGATTCGGTCAAGCGTCGATCCTTGGGTTCGCGACTCTCGGAATGGTGTTGTGACGTTGCTCTCATACAAGAAACTAAGTTGCGAGATGTCGATGATATTACGTGGCGCCTCTTTTGGCGCTGGTTCCTTCGATGAATTTCGAGCGGTGAATGCGGCTGGCTCCGCAGGGGGCTTTCTCGTGAGATGGCGATCTCAAATGTTCTCTTTTAGTTCAATGCTTGTCGGCCGCCATATGATCTCTGTTGCTTTGAACCGGGTCGATTCCACTGATCCGATGGTTTTCTCTTGTATTTACACCCCTACGTGTCATATTATGAGAAGGGAATTATGGGAGGACATGCGCGGCGTGACTACTTTATTTGGGGGCCTCCCCTGGATTCTGGGGGGAGATTTCAACGTAACCATCCATTCATCCGATCGGCCTCGCGACAGGGGTGGGCATGACCCGGGGTCTCAGGATTTTATTGAAGTAATTGATGACCTTGCGCTGGCTAACTTGGTACCAAATGACATTTCTTACACATGGCGGAACAATTCCTCTCGCTCTAGAATCGACCGGTTCTTGGCTAATGGGAAGTCGTTGGAGTCCTTCCCCTTTTGCTCTGTTTCATCTCGCCCCCGATCTTTTTCGGATCACTCTCCCATCATCTGGGACTCTGGCGAGGGTATTCGACCTCGGGGTCTTTTTCGATACGAGAAGTGTTGGTTGTTGGAACCTAATTTCAAGCAGGTCGTTCAGGACCATTGGGCCCATGTTCCTGTCTTGGGATCCGCGGCTTATAAACTTGATCAGAAGCTTGCATCCGCGGAATTCAAGAGGAACTCCAGGCAGGCGCGTATTGCTTTGCGCGCAGAGGCGGAGGAGACTATTTTCCAAATTGACTCGTTGGAGAATGAGCGTGATCTCTCACTTGATGAACTTCGGGAGCGCGATTCCGCTCACCCTCGGGTACAGGATGAGGACAAGAAAAGAAAAATTGAATGGCGTCAGCGCTCGCGGCTAAAATGGCTTAAGGAGGGCATTGCGAATACCGTATTCTTTCACCGTGTGGCGAGCAATAGGAAGCGTTATAACATGATGCGGTCCCTTTCTGTCAATGATGTTCATATTTCCGGGGAAAGGGAGATGGGGTGCGCCATTGTGGATCACCTCAGCCATGTCTCATCAACCTCTTCCCCGCGTAGGTGGCGATGGCTGGGCTTTGGCGCTTCTTCTATCTCTGACTCGGACTCCGCGACTCTTATTCGTCCTATCTCCTTGGAGGAGACTAAAGCGGCTGTGTGGGCATTAAATCAAGATTCTTCTCCGGGGCCGGATGGATTCTCCGTTGCTTTCTATCGCGACTTTTGGGAGATTGTGGCGGGTGACATCATGGCGGTCATCTCTGATTTTTGTTCGGGTAATCTCGGCTTTGATCGCCTCAATCAGGCTAATATTGTTTTAATTCCAAAAAAAGTGCCGGCGCAGCGTATTGAGGATTATCAGCCAATTTCAGTCTCCAATGGAATCTACCTTATCGTGGCTAAAATTTTAGCCACGCATTTGGCTCGGGTTCTGGATGATCTTATTTCTCCGGTTCAGGCCGCGTTCATTAAAGGGAGGCAAATCGCTGATTGCATTGTCGTTGCGTCCGAAATGGTTGCGGATTGGAAAAAGGAAAAAAGAAGGGGGTACTATGGAAAATTGATTTTGCTAAGGCTTATGATTGCCTCGATTGGAGCTTCCTGTGGTCCGTTTTGCGTAGGCGTGGCTTCCCAACCTTGTGGATCTCTTGGATGCGTAGATGCGTCTCCACTGCTTCGCTCTCTGTGATGATCAATGACCGGCCGTTTGGTGGTTCCTTCCAGCCTCGCAGGGGGGTGCGTCAGGGCTGTCCTCTTGCACCCCTCCTCTTTGTTTTGGCCTCCGATGTTCTTGCACGCATGGTGAACCGCGTAATTGACGCGGGGCTTACTAATGTCTTCCGAAAGGGGGATGTTTGCGTGCCCTTGATCCAGTTCGCCGATGATACTATTTGCTTCATTGAGGGCGGTCCGGAGGAATTTTCCGGTATGGCCAACTCTCTTGCCCTTTTCTATGAATTATCGGGCCTGTCGATTAATGTCTCCAAATCCAACGTGGTACCTTTTGGCTTGTCGCCTGCGGAGGCGGAGGAATGCGGCCGACTGCTTGGATCTTCGCCTGGTGAGCTTCCGATTGCTTATCTAGGTTTACCTTTATCGGTGGGGCGGGCCAGAGGCAAGGATTGGCGTGTTATTACTGAACGGGTGGAGTCGCGCCTTGCTGGTTGGCGGGCGGCTTTGCTTTCTCGGGGGGGGGGGACTTATCCTTCTCAAATCGGTGCTCTCGTCTATACCTGTGTACTTCCTCTCTATTCGAAGAATGCCTGCGGGGGTCCGTTTGCGCCTTGAGCGGTGTATGCGTCGTTTCTTGTGGGGGCGGAAGGGGGGGAATGGTAGGGGCATGCATGTGGCCGCTTGGGATGACGTGTCCATGCCTAAGCACTTTTGTGGGCTTGGTGTCCGGAGATTGGATCTGGTTAACGACGGTCTCTTACTCAAATGGGTCAGTAGACTCTGGGGGACGGAAGATAACTTTTTCACCAATGTTCTCAGGGTGCTCTTTGGCAACGACTGGTTCGGGCTGCAGTGGGGGGCTTTGCGATTACATTACTCCCCGTTCTGGCGCAGCATCATGGCCACACTGCAGAGGAATGTGGCGCTCTTCACTCCGGTGTTGGGGATGGGGGAATCTTTCAAGTTTTGGCTGGATGATTGGTCGGGAGGTGGTCCTCTCCAGGTGCGTTTCCCAAGATTGTTTGCGCTTGCGTCGAATAGGAATGCGACTGTGGCGGAATGTTGGGCGGATGGGTGTTGGTGCCCTAGTTTCTCTACGAACTTTTCTGAGCAGCGGGTGAATGACTTCATTTTGATGATGGTGGCTCTCAGTATTGCCGCTACGCCAAATTTGCAGGGGGATCATTGGCGCTGGAAGGACGGATCCTTCTCCACTAGGAAGGCCTACCGGGCTCTGGTCCTTCCTCCACCACCTACGTCTTCTCTGCTTGTGCATGATTGTGGATTCTTTTGGGGCTTGCGCTTGCCGGAGCGCATCGGCATCTTCCTTTGGTTACTTCGCAGAAGGAGGCTGTTGACTCGTGATCGTTGTGCCAAGTTTTTTCAGAACTTCAGTGCATCTTGCCCCCTTTGTTGTGATGAGGACGAAACCGTTGACCACCACTTCTTCGGCTGCCACTTAGTTTTGGGTATTTGGGACGATTTGTCCTGGGCAAGAGCGGACAATCTCGCCGCCTTCTGCGAGATTCTATGGTCGAACAGGAACAGGGACATGCATGATCTTTTGGCTCCTATCGCGCGGCTGTGGTGCATATGGCTTGGCAGGAACGATGTTATTTTTTCAGGGCAGCGTTTCTATCGTGAAAACGTTCTTATTTCGTGTGCTCGACTTATATCCGACTGGTGTATTCGATATCTTTTTGGCCCTCTCTGTGGCGGCCGAGTTTCTTGTATTCGCATTCACCTTCTGATACCTTCTCCACCTCCTTCACTATGTAAGTATCTCCCATTTTTCTCTTTTTCTAGTTATATATATTGATGGGGCGACCACCAACAAGTGTATCCCCCTTTTTTTGAGCCTAAAAAAAGAGAGAATCAAAATAGAATGGTTCCTCAAAAGGAATCTCGACACTTCCAAATCTCCTTTTGAAGAAGAGTTGAAGAAAACATGACCTATGTATGCCTCTTAGTGACCTCAGAAGGGACATCAAGAATCAAAATTCAAAATCCATCACTTCATGTAATTAACCCATCTTCATTACTATTTTGTTTAAAAAGGCCAATCATATAATATATGGAGGTATGAATGTATAATCAATGAATCTAAGTAGTTAATGAGAATCAATGATGATTAATAATGCCGGTCATGGTGACTCTTACACCTGATCATGCGAGGGCACGGTGACCCTCAGCTGGGCAGGAGATAGAAAGCCCAGTCAGGGTAGCGACCGTCAAGTGTGCGGGTCTAGGATCCTATTCCTTTCACGGTCTTTACGCGAGCTCGCAGTATTTTTTTATGCCCTCGTTGGGATCCCGACTTTTGACCAGTTCCACTGACCCTCTGTTTTAGGATACCCATGCGAGGGATCCTCGGTTTTTAGTTTTCGTACGAACTCGTTTTCCCGTACTAGTCGGGCCGTTTTTCTAGAGTGAATTTTCCGGAGAGTCTCTCACCCGTCTTTGAGGCATAATTTTGGAGTAGACCTTTCCCTCTATTGGACCGCACTTCCAACTAGAGGGCGAGACGAAAGAGCCTTTTGTAGGCTACCTCACCGCTTGAGTTTTGTTTTTTCGCCAGCAGACTTGGCGACACTACATCAAAATCATCCATGTCTACATCTAAGTCATCTTGGGTTACATCTGAGACAGTTACAGTTGAGGGTTGGAGGAATTACAATCAAAGTTGAGTTGGTTGGAAGTGACTATAATTGGATTCGAAATCCTATTAAGCTAGTGGAAATGTTGCGAACTTAGTTAGGATGCATTATACAACACCACCTACAGAGGCACCCCAACCCTAAGGCATTATTTACGTCTTAGAGTCATACTGTGAGGTCACACACTTACCAAGACCACAGACTCTCCACTAGACTTGATAATTAAATAAATCAATTAACCTTTCCAATCTTACATATCCCATCGTCAAAATCCACAATCATGATATCTGAATAATTATGAGAATATATATATATATACATACACACATACATTTTTGAACAATCAATTACAATATAAATATGTTGTATATGAGAAATGTTGAATTAATGGGTGATCATGGGAGGTGTTTACAAACAACTTGAAAACCTTTTTACATTTGCAAGTAGATGAAAATTTTAGTTGTTCCTGCCTTTCTACTTGCTTACTTTTGAACATATTAAATGCCTGCTTATTTTTATGTTTTTGAGAGGCACCAGCGCCCGCTGACGCCTCTTCTTCCTAAGATGTTTTGGCCGGCAAAGAGCCTGCAACACTGTAGTAGCTGTTGATGACTTCTGGTGACCGTGTATATACCAGACGGTACGTTTCTTTTGTTTCAATTTTTGGTTCAGTTTATGATGTAATATGCTTCCTTCCTTTTCACTCATATAGTTTGGGATCTACATGTACATTGTAATACACTCTTTTGTTACATGTAATATTATATGGAAATGAATGAATGTTGGTGGCACTTCTTCTTCTTCTTGTCTATGTGGTTTATTTATTTGAATGTGAATGTCATGGCAGAAACGTGCGAAATTTTCCCACATTTTCAGTAGCTTGTGCGATCTCTAGCGAATATAATGCCGCAAAAGTGTTGTTAACGGGTACCCGGATCCGAGAGGGTTCACATATAGCCCCAGTCTTTGTTGTAGTCATCATCATGTCAGACAATAGGGTCGACTCCAAGGTTGATGTCCCATCCTCGGGTGCCTTCAAAGGTCCAACATCCATTGTCAAGATGGATGTGACTAATTATGACTTATGGGCTATGCAATTCATGCGCATAATTCAGTGCAATGGTAAGAAGTACATTCTAACTCAGGACGAAACCAATTGACAAGATTGGGATTAATGCCTCGTGGGAGGTAGATGACACATGTGTGTCTGGCCACCTAGATCAGTGTCCATAGAGATAACCAAATATATTCTGAGTTATCCCACTGCAAAGGTGATGTGGGGACATTCTCACTGCTACTTACTCGCAGGAGAATAATGAGTCGAAGATACTGCAACTAAAGTATGATATCTTCACATCAAAGCAGAATGGACGTCTTCTTCATACCCTTTACACTTCTCTCATGGTCATGGTTTCATTCCCTTGACTGTTTCGCCAAAACATCGCAAGGCTTATAGAGATTCAGCGATGATCAAATTTTTCTAGAAACCCTTGATCATGAATATGATGTATCTCGGTCTCATATTCTTAGGGATGCCACTTTACCTCCAATGGAGGAGGCATACTACATATTAAGTAGGCTTTCTATAGCACCTGGTGGTGCTACTCAGTAGTCACATACTTCCTCGGCTATGACCACATCTCATAGTAGAGGGAGTTCTACACAATTCTGAGGATGCATTACCCATGGCAAAGGAGGGGGTAGTCGACCCCGTCAGTAGTGCACCTACTGCAACAGACTAGGTCATTCTCAGGATACATGCTACTCTAAGCATGATTTTCATGTTTCAGCTCGTGTCGCAGAACATAATTAGCCATCTGGTGCTCCTCCTCCAGCATTTGATCAGAGGATCAATGAGTTGGTTACAATACTGAGAGAGATCATGCCTGCACCTGGGTCATCTACTACTCCATCAGGATCTTCAGAGATAGCCGTGTCAGCATCCACCACCACATTATGTATTGCAAATGCTTTTACTTGCTGTTACAGAGTAGATTTGTTAGAATGGATTATGGATTCAAGAGCTTCACACCACCTATGTGGTGATAGAGGGCAGTTTAATGCATACAGATTGATTCAGCCAGGAAGATCGATAATTATAGAAAATGGAACCCACTCTCCCATCACTAGACAGGGGAATGTGTAGTTGACTTTGGCAATGCGCCTAAAGAATGTTCTTCATTCTCCTGATTTTTATATGAATTTACTGTCTATTAGTCAAAATCACCAAAGACTTACATTGTCGTGCCATATTTGATCTGTCTTCCCTGGTGTTTTAGGACATTCTTACGAGTAGGGTTATTGGATTTGGCTGTGAGCAAGGAGGCCTCTATAGACTGGTCCAGTCTCCGAATGTTGGTGCTTCATCTATTCGTACTAGATCAATCTATCCTTATGTGTGACACCTCTGATTTGGTCACCTTCCTCTGCAGAAGTTGTGTCACATGCTTCCTCAGATTTCTCCTCGATCTACCCTCCAGTGCGAGTCTTGCCAGCTTGGGAAGCACCATCGGTCTACATTTTTGAGTCATCAGAGTTGCAGTAGCCGTATTATTTTTGAGTTTGTTCATCTTGACATTTGGGTCCGAGTCGTGTCCTAGACCATCAGGGACACATATTTTATCTTGTTACTGTTGATGATTTTTCCAGGTTGTTTAGGGTATTTCTATTTAAAATTAAGTTTGATGCTGGTCCTGTCATTCAGCCTTTTATTAATGAAGTAAAGAACTTTTTTTCTGCAAATGTCAAGTATATTCGTTCTTACAATGCATTTGAATTCTGTAACCTATAACTCTCGCACTTGTTCAGGGCATTTGGTATTATACACTAGACTTCATGTGTTTATACATCCCAACAAAATGGGGTGATCAAATGAAAACATCATCACCTTTTGGATGTCACCAGAACCCTCTTGAATCAGAGTCGTTCTCCTCATTCCTATTGGGGAGATGCAATTCTTATTGCTTGCTACCTGGTGAATCGTTTGCCCTCGTCTGTGTTGGGAGAAAAAATTCTATTCTTGATTGCGTTTCTCGAGAAGGATCTTTTTTCCCTCACTCCTTATATGTTTGGGTTTGTTGCTTTTGTCCATCATACGTCTCCTGATCATGATAAGATCTCTTTTAGAGCTCTCAAGTGTGTCTTTATGGGGTATTCCAGAACTCAAAAGGGGTATCATTGTTTAGATCCTATTCGACGAAAATATTGTGTGTATGTCACCTTCTTTGAGTCTATTATGTTTTTCTCTTCTACATGTGATAGGTTGTCTCCTTCGCATTTTGAAGAAAAGGTATACATACCTCTACCTCCGATTTCTTCTACCACACCAACGACTACTATCCCTTTCACTCCATCCCCCATTCCACCTGTCCCTTCATCTCCACCACCTTTACCATCATCACCATTACCTACACCAGCCGCTTTCATCTTTTTCCCACAGATCTACAATCACCGGCCTCGTTTTCATATGCCTCCTCCATCATCCGCCATGCCCCAAGTATGTTATGAGAATTTGGTTTCTACTGATGGCACCGGTGATTTGCATTTACCATAGGATGACCAGGTGTCTACAGATGTTCCTGTCTCGATTATTGAGGAGGTCGAGGACCTTGACGTGCCTATTGCTTTACAAAAGCAGAGACGTGCATGTGCTACATACCCTGCTACTTCTAGTGTTTCTCTTGCACGCCTCTCGGAGGAGTTTCTGAGGTTTGTTGTCGGATTATCTATCGTAGACATACCACGGATATATCAAGAGGTGATTACAGATTAGTCAGTGATGCTTTGCTATAGAGGAGGAGATGGTTGCATTATAGTCTCGTGGCACATGGAGTGTTCCTGCTCCACATGATGTTTCTGTTTTTAGGAGCAAGTGGGTGTTTACAGTGAAACACCTTGCAAATGGTAGTGTGGATCAATAAATGGCCATGCTTGTCGCTCGTGGGTTCACCCATACCTATGGGATGGACTATCGTTATATGTCATCTCCTATTGCTCGACATTCTACATTAAGGATTCTTCTTTCTGTCGATGTGGTACATGATGGACTCTCTTTTAGCTAGATGTCAAGAATGCCTTCTTGTACGGTGACTTACAGGAGGAAGTCTACATGCAACAACCACCAGGTTTTGCTACTAAGGAGAGTCTCATATGGTTTGTAGACTTCACAAGACTATTCATGGCCTTAAGTAGAGTCCGACGGCTTGGTTCCAGACTCTCTGAGTTGATCGAGCGGTAGGGTTTTGTCAGATCGATTGCAGATCACTCATTTTTTGTTTAGAGAACCCATAGAGGTATTGCTGCTATTTTAGGTTTTGTGAATGACATCATTGTTAGAGGAGATGCTGAGCAAGGTATTCAGGTAGCTAAGTATTTCCTTAGACAACAATTTGTGACCAAGGACCTTGGCAATCTTCGTTGTTTTGTTGGCATATAATTTTCAAGGAACCATCGTGGCATAGTGATGACTCAAAGGAAGTATGTTACTGATCTCCGATCTGAGACGACCATGACAACATGTAGGCCATCTACTACTCCTATAGATTCGAGTACGAAACACTATGGTGATGACATTGAAGAGGTTGATAAGAGACGATATAGAAAGCTTATAAGGAAGTTTTTATATGTAATTATTACTAGACCAGATATATCCTTCGTAGTGAGCAGGGTTAGTCAATTTATGGAGCATCCCATGCTGGTACATGTGGATGCAGTTCATTTGATTTTGAGATATTTGAAGACTGCTCTAGGCATAAGCCTCTTGTTCAGTAGAGACACATCCTTTGCAGTTACATCATGTGCTGATGTAGATTACGCAGGATGCCATAAAGACACGAAGTGTACCTCATGCTTCGATGTCTTTGTAGGGAGTTCACTTGTTTCATGGAGGAGCAAGAAACAGTAGTTGCTAGATCTAGTATCGAATCAAATATAGAGCCATGACACAAAGGAACACAGAGATGATGTGGGCCAGATCTGTCCTGATTGACCTGACTATTGAGGTGCCACTTCCTATGTACCTCCAGTGCGTCAATCAGGCCACCCTTTTCATAGCAAATAATCCAGCCTTCTATGAAAGAACCAAGCACATCGAGGTCAAGGTTCAGGAAAGCGGTATGCGTATGCGTTCGGACTGGTCACCGAATACTGATTAAGCGGTATGCGGGGGCATATGCGAGGTATATGCGGTTCTATGCGATTTTCTAATTTTTAATTTAAAAATAAATAAATATCTATGAATAACATTACCACTGAATTTATGTATTTAAGTGGAGTTAAAGAAGATCTAAGAAAAACGGTCGATGTTAAATGGGTGTGTACATATGCTTTTAATTGCCTCATACTTAATCACAAAAAATCATTTACCATAAAAATTTCACACATTATATGATTTGTAATAACAAAACTTCAATATACATACATGCACTACATGAGCAGAACCTCAATCGACATATATAAAAAATATTCGACGATACATTGCGTATACTCGTAAAATCAATACATGAGAAAAACATAAACATTGCATATACATAATGGTGTAATGCATTGCAATTGTATAGAAATGCATGCCATATTATTACCATTGAATGAAGGAAGAGACAGAGTTACAGAATTTAAGGACCTGAATGAGAAGATTGAAAAGTTGGAGCTGCTGGAGCAGTATGCGAGGCATATGCGGGATATGCGGGCATATGCGGGGCATATGCGGGCCGCATATGCGGAGAGGGCGCTTATTGCACTGATTCATGTAATCGGTGCGGTCTGCATGCCGCGCGAGCATATGCGGCCGCATATGCGGACCGTGCGGCCGATTTAGTGAACACTGATCGAGGTAGTCCGTTCAATGCACTTGATATATGACTCAAAAGGGATTTATCTCCACTTCTCATGTTACTTCCGGAGATCAGATTGCAGATATGTTCACCGAGGTACTTGCTAGGGGTCCATTCCATCATTGTTGTTCCAGGCTGAGCGTGATCGGCATATATGCTCTAGCTTGAGGGGGAGGGTTGAGATAGATGTTTTGGTTTGTTCTTTATTTATATTTACTTATCATTCTATTTACTTTATATAATTTCCCTTGGGGTTTTTCTTGTAAATAAGAGAGCCCTAAGGTCTCAATGGAATACAAATGAATCTTTTTCCTTTCCACACATATCACTATTACTGAAACACACAACAATACAGTGCACGAAGGTAAACCCTTCTTAATGAAGGAAGAAACTTATAGGACCAATGCCAGAAATATGCTCTTTTGAACCTGACGATGTAGATAAGACATTTATTTTTCTTGTACAACTTAATCTTTGACCATCTAAAACTCCAAGCTAATTCAATCTTAAAATTATGTTATGAGGGAGGAGAGAGCTGCCGTCGTGGTAAGACAACCTAGTGAAGAGGGGTGGGAGCTTGTTTCTCACAGGAAAGCTGGTCTGCGGTATTACTGTTGTGGCATTCGAGGACATATGGTGCTGTGGTGCCCGACCGTGGCCCGTTGCTTTGCATACGACAGGTTGGGTCACCTTTGTTTCACCTGTTCATTACGATTCATGGAGTCTTGGGTGGCAGACATTGAGCCAAAGGCTATGAGTTTCATCAGCAGTATTGCGAGCAAAACTTGGGCAATGGTGGTGAAGGGGCATTCTTCTGGTTTGGGCCCCCGTCAAGGAAGACTTGCTTTCTTGTGAGTGTTTTGGAGAAGAAGTCGCGAGCCCACCATCTCTTTTAAGGGATATCTCATCCTCTTTGGGCATTTCCTTTGTTGGAGATATTATGAGCCTTGAACATAGGATATGCGCTTGTGGATTGTCACCGAAGGAGTTGATTTGGATGCTCTATGTTGGTGATATGGGGGGTGTTTGTTTGTGTAAACCATGTTTAGCAAATGGGGAGAAAATTTTGTTGTACTTGTAGGTGGTTTCGACATTTGCAGTCCCTCTCTTCTCTAGGAATATGGAAACTTTGAAACCAACCTTTTGGGTTTTGGGGGAAGTCATGCACATCTTGTTGGAAGGTTGCAACCTCGAAGTTTACATTTCTGCTACATGGGTAGTCATCCATGGGAAGATGGTGCTGTTGTTGGAGACTTCTTGCACGCTATAGGTGGGTCGTACCTCGTTCTTACGTTGAGTCAAAGAGGTGGATCTGCCACCACCTTCGGTTATATGCCCTCTTGCTGAGCGCATTACAAGGCAACTGCCATCGGGTAGTTGGAGAAGGCTTGTGCGGAGTGTGGAAACACGGTGAGTGTGTTTGAGAAGGATTCATCGGATGTGGTGTTAATGGACTCGTCGGATGTGTCACTGAAGGACACGTAGGAAGAAGCCATGATGGTTTCGAAGGAAGGAGATTCTGAGGTGGCCTCAACTTCCACGGAGTTTGAATTTCGAGACCTAGCAACGGATGTGGAAGCGTTGAGAGTCTTTGTCATGGAGAACCATGGTTGAAGGTAGACACCATGCCAACCGTAATATGCGTGGTAATGTTTTGACCTTTGTATTAGATAGATCAAGCATGCTCTCGTAGAACTAGGTAAGCAACCACTGAGCTGGATCCTACCTCTCACTCATCCTCTCTGTTAGGGTTTTGCTGCATCTTACGAATGAGGTGCTTGGTCGTTTTTTGCCTTCAAATCTGACCCGTTTACTTCATTATGGGTTTTTGTTTTGTAAGGCAACCGCGTGCATGTCTTTCTCTTGGTTTGGATCTCTATTTGGCCTATCTTATTGTATCCTCTTCTTTAGATCCGAGTTTGATCTCTACAAGACCTGTCTTCGAGACCTTGCGCACCACGGTTGTCCCTTGAGGCAATGGGAGCTCTGCTGCTGTAGAAGAGAGACTGGGAGCTCCTATTTTCGTTCATCATGAGACGACAATGCATTTCTTTTTGAGCTGAAGGAAATCCCCCTCTCAGTTAGCAATATTGAAGCGGCTCCACCCTGTAGCACGCCTTCTTCAGATTTTTCTTCGTAGACCTACATAAAAGAAAATTGACGAGGTATCACAAGAGGAGAAAGACATCCAAGCCGCCTTCTTCTATTGGGGGGGCGTTTCCTAGCTTGGGGGCTTCCAGTCGTGCCATGGGTGTTTTGATTTAGAGATTTGGAGGTCCGATGCTCGAAGATTGGTTGCTAATATGTTGGGAGTGGTCCTGGCAATAGGTAAAAGAAGGTTACAGAATGAAGATCCTTACATGGAATGTGAGGGGTCTGGGCGTCCAAGAAAAACAGTGATCTGTTGGGTGTCTAATTAGTGGTTGGTTTAGCTGTAAATTTGCTTCAAGAAACTAGGATTCATAGTTGATCAAATATACTGTGTTGAGTGTTATTTTATCTTTTAATGTTTTATATATTTTGTTTTTGTTTCATCTCTATTATGTAATCTGCCCAACCAGGTTCCTCCTCTCTACATAAGAGAACCCTAGGGTCTTATGAATATGCAAGTCATAAATTGCTTTCTACATGGTATCAGAGCGACAAACATAGATCGGAACTTTGAGGCCATCTTGTCCCTACCACATATGTTGGCCCCTCCTCTCTCTCTCTCTCCGTGTTGCCATCGGGCATCTCCAGGCCACCACCTTCCCTCCAACAGCCTCTCATGTGGACCTAGTTGCGACCACCTTGCCACAAGGGCTCTTCCACGTGGCCACAACTGCAACTTCTGCCGCCGCCAAGCCCTAGCAGTGGCTATTGGCCACCAATGCGCACCGCTAAGTGCCAACAAACTGTACCAGCCACGGATGATGCTGCCCAGGCCCTCTTCTCGTGGCCTTCAGTCGCTGACATTGTAGTTTAAGGCCCTCAGCCTCCTGGTCTCTCTTGTCAATGTTTCTCTTCAAGCTCGAGCCTTGGAAAAAAGTCTGATTTTACAACGAAAGGTATGACCATGTAAACACATTCATGTCAGTCTACAACCTAAATCGCATACTTTCTCGATTTCTTTATCATGTCGGAAAACAAGGAAGACCTATCTTCCTTCGATGCCTTCAAGGTCCCGACACCTATTGTCAAGATGGATTGGGCCAACTATGAGTTGTGGTCCATGCAAATTATGACCATCATATGTTGCAATAATCAGCACATCCTGATGCAGTTTAAGCCATCTAACAAGATCAGGGCAAATGCTTCATGTATGCAAGACGACACGTATGCATGTGAATTGCTATTTGGTATTATGACCACATAGCGTGGATTGAAATATCCAGATATATCCTTGATATATCGACGATATATCCATATCGAGAAGTCAAGAATACCAATATTACCTTGGATATCGATGTCGACCGATATCAAGTGATATGTGGGTGGTATGCCATCTGGTGTTATTGGCATTTGATGAAATTTTAGGCATTAATGCACACTTTCCTCCATTTCAAGGGAGGATCAAGTGATATGTGCGGCTCACCACTTCTGGATCTGAACAAGGGAAGATCAATGTGCTAGCGAGATCTAAAATTCTTGGATCGGTCAGGAGTTGCCAGCAGAATCAACTCAGGAACGTCTAGGGTTTAAAAAAAAAACCCTAGATCTCAAATAATAATCTTCAAATCCAAATCTCCAAGAATTTATAAATCTCCATGATAATCGAATTCTCGGACACAAATAACGAACTTGAAAAGATCTTCAAAGAAATAAAATCACCAAACTCGAGTCTCGAACAAATGAAAAACTATCTCCGCGAGAATCGAACCCGCTCTGATACCATGTTAGATAATCGGAAGCGGAAGCGGAAACATGGATAAAGATAAGAACGAAAAGAACTGCGGGATTTAACGTGGAACCCTACTTTGTAAGGAGCGGGATGAAACCACGGGAGAAGTCCTCAATAGGCTGTGTTTGTCTATCGACTTTCTCATCTGTTATAGGAGACCTGGGGCTCCTTATATAGCCTCCACAGGGCCTCCAAGTCCCACCACTGGACAATGTGGGACTAAACCACTGGATGGGGTAAATGGATCCTGGAGGGATCCATTTACCCTCCTACAACACAATAGGCGCACATAAAAAAATACTTCAACAACATACAATCTCCATTTCCTTTGAAGTCTTAGCATATTTATAAATACCACTATTGACACATTTTTTAAATGCATTATAAATAAATCATTTTAAAGGTGTGATATAACTACACTATCCAGGGAATTAAAGTATGTTACCATATATATAGAATTTTGTTTTCTGGGAACAATAGTTAGGAAATTGCCTCATGGTTGATGGGTTACATTTTTTAATATCTTGTTTAATATAATTAGGTTAACTAGGCTCAATTATGTAACAAAAAAGGAAGAAGCCTAGAGGATGAAACATCCTAAAAAATGTGTTGGACTAGAAGTTATAAAAGATAAAAATAAAATAGCAAAAAAAAGGGAAGAAATGAGGTTGAAAAAATTGTGTTGAATGGTTTTAAAAAAATAAGCAGCCATAAAAAGATCCAGAAATGATGAATGATGGGTAAAAAAAGTCAATAACCCATGAAAGAAAAGAAAAAAAAAGAAATTTCATGTTTATTTACCCATGTTTATTTGTTCTCTCAACTTCGTCGAGTATCCTCATGTTTCAAACATGTATGGGAAATAGGAGTGGTTTCAAACCGTACCAATGTTTGAGGCACTCTATATTAAAGAGACTCATTGTTTCAGAGTTCTCTCTATGGGAGACTCGTTGTTTTTGCTCCTTTCTCTATGAGACCATGAACTCCTTGTGTATGTATATTCCCACGACATGTTCTATTGTCAGAAACTCCAATATGCATGGATATTCCTACAACATGCGACCGTGAGCTCTAGTGTGTTTGAATATTCCCATGGAAAGTCCAGTGACCATGAACTCCACTAGGTACAGATATTCCCATGGTAAGTTCTAGCCATCGAGAACTACATTACGCATGGTCATTCTCATGGCATTCTTTTGTTCGGCCCTTCAGAGAGATGGAGTAGTCTTTAGTGAAGGACACATGTTGCGAGTCAGAGTTCTTCCGGTGGAGACTCATTTCAGTGAGCCAGTTCACACTCTAGCATCTAGTTCCTCCTCACCAGCATGGCATGAGAAACAACATCCTCAATAGCAATCAACAACATATGTATTGAGTTCATATTGTCGGTAGTGTCTTGTAGTCAGTGAGTGAGTGTCTTCTTTGTGTTTGTCCAAGCAGAGCATTTCATGTTCTAGCTTGAGGGGAGTGTTAAAGCCAAAGGATGTCTTTGGTGGCTCATGTGTTTAGTCCGCATCGTGTGATGTTGGGAGTTTAATGTCTTGGTGGCTCTATATAAAAAGCTCCACACTCATTGTAACCATTGAGAAAAGTGAATAGAATATCAACCCTTTGTGGTGGTTCTCCGGTGGTTTCATCCCACTCCTTAGGAAGCATGTTTCCATGTAAAATTAAACTCTTCTTTTTATTTTGTCATTTCTTTGATTTGCTTCTGCATTTAATATTTCTACACCCTTTAATGCCCATGCATAAGGTAAATCTTATTACAAGGTCTTTTAATCGTGATGAGATGAGGTTTGATGTTAGGGAGCTGAATATTAATGGCGCCCACAGATTCGATGGCTTCCTGGTCTTTTTCTACAATGAATCCTGGGACGTTGTTGGGGATAATAAGATGACAACAATTGAGGAGTTTGCGCAAGGCAATGCTGGTTTTGATGGGATTAATAGCACACTCTTTTTTTTTCTCCTAAAGAAGGAGGTGTTAGAACGGAATAAAAATTCGCCCAAGTTGTTTACAACAAGAAAAAGATTTTTAAACACACGTAAGGAAGTCTTCTCCACTAGCGACATCTCTTAAGGAAGGTTCCCTTTCGTGGAAATAGCTCTGGACTAATAAGAGACATGCCAGAAGCCTCCTTCCTCTCCCCATCAGAAACTCCTCTATCTAAAACCCAACCTTGTCTCCTGCTCGTGCACTTCCCCTTCCTCTCTACTCTATGGTGGTCTAGCTCCGTCACCCCTTCGTCAGTCGCCCGCTTGCCCCTTCACCGTTCTCTGTTGCATGCATCTTTTTTAGTCGAACATGTTATGAATGTTCATTAGAAGTATTGTTTTTATGAGTTAATATAGTTTTCCATAATGTAGTTACGTGTAATTAAAATTACTAATGTCTTGGTTGTGTTGGGTTCAATTAGGATAAGTTCGAAAGTGTTGTGCTTTTGAAACCTGGGCGATCTCATCTCGAGTTGTAAGATTGATACTTTTTATGAAGGGGACGTATGAATCCCATTAAAATAAGTCCAAAGATGAGATACACTGGTTCATTTGACAAAATAATGAGCTTGTTCCGACTAGATTTAGCGACGATGCACTCACATTGGAGTCAAATTCCTAAGTAGTACCTGTGATTTACTTAAATCCCAGGTTCTACAAAATCTTTTTTTACTTAAAAACTACAGAGGTGTCGCATGTTGAACATGCGACACCCCTTAAGTTTTTTTTACTCAGAAACTACATGTATGTCGCATCTTCACTATGCGATATATAAAATGCATCTTGAATATGCGATATAGTGCCTAAACAAGGACCGTGTGTATCGGCCTTCCCATTTCCCCCACGCCGTCCATCGTTCCCAACGACTGTGCCCTTGCCGCCCGCGACCCGCCACTGCGCTACTCGCCCATTGTGACCTCCCTCTCTCTCAAAAACGTCCATTTGATTACTCCTTGCCTCGCGGAATACTCCTTTTCTATAGTTTCCTTGGTCGGCACCGTCCTAGCCTCCACCGCCTCCCACTAGGGCTAAGCCGTTGTTGCATTGCCTTAGACTTGGTAAATTTTTTTCTTGAGATGATTGTTTATATCATATGCATATTATTCTTCATTTCATGAATGTATTTTGTTTACTTGTACGTTGTGTCACGTATTAGGTCAGAATGGAGCCGTTGTATTGTATGATTCATTTAAGGGGTACACTCATTGGCAGATCGACGACCAACGTTAGGGGGTTTGTGCTAATGCCTAATATGACGTTCGATGAGATGATGAACATGGTTTACCGTAAGTTCAGCCTCGATGCCAATAGTAAAAAAATCCGATTATTACATTGCATCCCTCGAGGTCCAGGGGATGAACCATCATTTTCATCTATTGTCGATGATGATGATGTGCAGGTTGTTCTTGTGTATGCTCGGAATATTAGGAAATAGATGCTTACTGACATTATTGTTGAAGATGTATCTGTGAGCGAAGTCCCCAATGTTGTGACTAACAATGGACCAGGAAATCGATGCTTACTGACATTATTGTTGAAGATGTATCTGTGAGCGAAGTCCCCAATGTTGTGACTAACAATGGACCGTCTGTTATCCCGAGCACACAACCAACAGTTGTCCGTGGCACACAACCAACAATCTTCCCAAGCATACACCCAATAGTTGTCCCTAGCATGGAACCCTACTTTGATGTTGATGCTCCTATACTGCAACCGTGCACGGATCGGGAATTGGGCATGAGTGACTCGTTGCTGTGAGAGGTAAACCATGCTTTGGATGATTTCATCCCTTGGGGGACCGATGATGACCTGGAAGAAGGTAGCGAAGATGTCGAAGATGATGCGGTGGACGAGGAGATCCTAACTGATGAACAAAGCACGCATACTATTACGCCCCGTATACCATTTTTTGGGGTTAGAGGATCAAATACCCGTTCAACATATGAAGACAACATTGGAGAGAAGTCTAGACTTGATGGTGTCGTTGACGAAATACGCAAGGGTAGAACATTCAAATGTAGAGAAGATTTGGTTTACGCCGTCAAGAAGTACCACATTCTGGCACACTATGACTTCATTGTGAAGGAATCCTCCAACTTGATATGGTCGACTTTTTGCATGCAGAGATAGAATGGTTGTGTTTGGTATTTACGAGGACATTTTAGAAAATTTGATGGACTGTGGGTGATCTCCAAGGTTGTTGGGGCACACACTTGTATTAACCCAACAGTTAATCAGGATCACCCTCAGTTGGACTACAAATTCATGTCCAGATCGTTGCTAACTCTTGTTAGGGATGACCCTAATGTTCGTGTTTCAAGTTGTAGAGCTCACATCCACGAGATGTACAACTACTGGGTTACAAAGAAAAGGGCTTGGGATGCTCGGAGGAAGGCCATCAGAATTGTATTTGGTGAGTGGAAGAAGTCATACGCTGAAATGCCTTATCTATTGCATGCAATGAAGGCTGCTATTCCTGTGACTGAAGTTGATACTGAATAGAACGACCATCCTGATCCTCGGAAACCGCTTTGCCGTAGATTTGAACGTTGCTTTCGGGCATTTGGGCCTTCGATTGAGGCATTCAAATATTGTCGCCTTCGCCGTATACCGAGGACATCCGCGCAGGTATACCAGCCAACTGTCATGAAGGAGAGAGCATTTGGAGAGCGCAGGTCCCGTTGATATACTACCACATTGTGGAGTATTACTTCTCCGACTGATTTTTGAGACAATATGGCGGCCTTAAAGACGTTCCACGACCTTGCTTCACATTTGAGGATCTACATGCAATCGATCTGAGGGGGAAGGTCCATGTCAATTGGAGGGAGAAAGACTGGTTGTATATTAGCCAATGGGAGGAGCGTGAAGGTACAATCGTTGATATCTATCGGTCCCATGGGATATTCGTGACGCCCGCATACGAGCAATGGTATCGGAATATTACTAGAAGATTTGTCGGACGATTAGGTGCAACTCTGGCAAGCAACGTAAGTGCTCGGATAAACTTTGTGGGAAATTAATTTAAGAAGATTGCTGGAAATTTACCTCTGTATTTTTTTTAGATGCAGCTCGCCAAGTGGAGCCGTGTATATGATATTGGACACGAGGAATGCCGCGAGATTGCGACACAAGCAAAGACGGAAATGACGGAGTGGTTGTCGTTTCAATTTGCCGATGCCGTCACAATACATGACGACCATGCTGATGTGGCTCGGGCGGAGGCAAGGCGAGGAAGGGCAAGAGGAAGAGGAAGAGGTCGGGGAAGGGCGCGTGAACTAGTGGCGGAACCCATGGACTATGAAGAAGCCGCTACGGTAAATGAAAACCTTGCGTCAACAAACTTTGTCACACCTGCCGCCGAGCGACCATGAGGCGATATGACAACGCCTCAGGCACCGTTGAGGCATGGATTGGATGCCAGAGAGACACAACCAACTTACTGCACGCTCACGTCGCCGCCGATGCCAACCTTCGACGAATATGTTGCTGGGCCCTCTCAAATTCACATGATCGACGAGGCGAACCGTCTGTTGCCCTTCCATCCTCCTGATTCACCGATAACATACCAGCGGAGGAAAATGCGTTGAGTTGTAAACCTAGTAGTTGTTAATGTGATACACAAATGTAGTGTATATCCGTGGACAATTCTATATATATATAAAATGTTTGGAATGTCTTTCTGGATCACAATATTCTTCCTTTGTGAATGTCTTTGTGTCCATAGTCTACATTTGTGATTGTCGATATAATTTTGAATGCGTGTTCATCGACATGAAACAAGCATATAAATTGACAGGTGCGGTCTCAGTCTGGCATGAGAGGAGGTTCATCTTTGCTCTGATTTGGTCTCTTGTCATAAGATGACTAAGGGCCAAAGCAACAGCTTCAACTCCTCATATATACAAACCTGGCCTGTCAATTTCCAGGGTTTTTCTCATATAGCGCATGTTCAACATGCATTATATGGGAAAGTTCCTGGATTCGTTCCAGGGTTTCTCTCCTATAGCGCATTTTGGACATGCGACATATGAGAAAGTTCCTGGATTCGTTCCAGGGGTTTTCTTGTATAATGCATGCTCAACATGCGTTATATGGGAAAGTTCCTGGATTCGTTCCAGGGTTTCTCTCCTATAACGCATTTTAGACATGCGGCATATGAGAAAGTTCCTGGATTCGTTCCAGGGGTTTTCTCGTATAACGCATGTCTCAAATGCGCTATAAGAGAAAACCCTGGAACAAATCCAGTGAGACCGTGGTATACCGCTTAGTGAAGATGCGACATACATGTAGTTTCTGAGTAAAAAAACTTAAGGAGTGTCGCATGTTCAACATGCGACACCTCTGTAGTTTTTAAGTAAAAGAAGATTTTTTAGAACTTGGGTATTTAAGTAAATCCCAGGTACTACTTAGGAATTTGACTCCTCACATTGAGGTGTTTCACAAGATGTCTCAATGTGTTAGAACAATGCTTTTGGCGAATGTGGATATTGATAACGATGTGAAAGATTTCATAGAATACATACAGATGACGAGTTCCTCATATCTTCCTATTTTATTTATTAAAATGCAGGAGGGTCCACTCCCATCAAGAGGCCCATTTATCCTATGCGGAAGATTTCTACCCTATTGATGTATGCCACCTATCTCGTGGTTGCAAAAGTGTTTGTGAACATGATGAGTGACATTTTGGATGACATTATCTCTTATGTGCAATTGCCCTTCATCGTGAAGAGGTAGATAGGGGAAAACTAGGTGATGGCCACTAAGATCATTGTGGATTGGATGAGATGACAATCAAATGCTTTGTTCTTGAATGTATATTTCTCTAGGGTTTATGATATTTTTGATTGGCGGTTTACGTGGTCACTCTGGCTAGAAGAGACTTACTTGATATTTTGATAACTTGTATGAAAAGATGTGTCACCATAGCTTCGTACTCGGTACTCTTAAATGGGTGTCTTGGGTGGCTTCTTCCTACTGCAGTGAGTATGACACGGTTCCCCTTTGGCACAAATGCTATTTTTCTTGGTGGCATATGTGCTTGCATGCATTGTAGATTAAGTAGTTTTTCATGGTATCAATACATGGAACTCTCTTGGGTAAATCTCCATTCTCATTCTACAATATGTGAATGATATTATAATCTTTATTGTTTGTATAAAGATGAGGTGATGGGGATGGTTATTGTACTTAATATCTTTGGAGCACTCTTAGGCTTGAAGCTGAATAAAATTAAGTCAGTAGTGATCCCTTTTGGCCTCTTCGACATTATTGCAACATGCTATCGAGCAACGTTGGGCACAACATGTGGTTTACTAACAATTTGCTACTTGGGATTGTCAGTTAACTGTTGGCGAAATCATGTGTTAGATTGGCTTCCAGTCATAAAGAAATGGAAAAAAAACTTCTCGAGTGAAAGGCGTCCTTGATGTCATGAGGTAGGAGATTGATTTTAAGTCAAAGCTTTTTGGGCAACAATTCTTGGTTTGCTTCATGTCATCAAGACTGCTTCTGAATTGGACATCATCACTTAGAGAAGATTACAAGAGATTTATCTGGGGTACATCAGTTTAGAATGCAAGGGGCATCCACCTGGTTGGCTAGGATACTGTTAGACTCCCCAAGGAAGAGGGAGGACTTGGAATCCCTTGCCTGGAAACCATGAGTAAAGCCTTGTTGCTGAAATGGATTGCAAGTATATTGCATAATAGTGAGCACTTGTATTGCAGACTTCTCCGTATAATTTATGGCCCACATGCCCAATCATTATTGGTTTATCATTGGTAGTTCTACACCTCTTCGTTCTAAAAGGGTATTTCCACTCTAATGCCCCATCCTCGTATACCTTTTCACCTAGTTTTAGATGATGGATGCTTTTTCGCATTCTTGATGGAGCTGGACCGACGAAGTAATGCTGGCAGCATGGTTCTCATATTTCGATGCCCTTACATCAGATCGAGAGGCGTTAGTTTCACAATTTTGGGTTGATGGTACATTGATGCCTACTTTTATATCGAATTTCTCTGAACAACTCCTAGAGGGCTATTTAGAGCTATTAGAGGCTATCAGCAGTTTTGAAGGGCCCGTGATGGGAAGAGATCACTAGGTATGGAGATATGTAAATTTCACAGTTCATCAGTCCTACAAATCTATTGAGAAGTTGTCGAGACTAGTGCTTGAAAAAGGAATAATAGATTGTTAACAAAAGTAAGAAAGAGAGTTGGCAAGAAAAAAGAAAAAAGGATAAAAATGGAGAAAACAACAAAGAAGGAGAAGAAAGATGATAAAGAGGAAAGAAAATAGTCAACAAAATAGAGAGAGCTACTATAGAAGAGTAAGGGTTTTGTCATACTCTGCGACTAAAAGCTGGTAAGAAGAAGATAAGCTTTTCTGTTTGAACCCATATTATTCTTCTTTGACTCGGTCAACTATAAGCTTTCTGTTTGAACCCATATTATTCTTCTTTGACTTGGTCAACTATCTTTCTGCGTTCAAAAATTGTGGGAGAAAGGAAAGTCTTGAATAGAGTTTTTAGCCTCTACATTTGTTTAAGATGCCTAAAGGAAAGAATCGATTGATTGTTTAAAATAAAGAGGTGGTCTTTTCTTAGGTATCTCTAGAGAGCCTTTTTGCGGGCTCCATTGTGAATACATTGTGAACTCTAGTATGAGTTCCTTCCGAGGTTCCTATGTGTGAGATCCTCCTTTGAGGTTCATATGAGAGGAGCCCATTTTTGAGGTTTGTGTGGTGATATTTCTATGATATTTTGATTGCAGGGAGATTTGGAGTTGTCTTCCATTGACTAAGACATGTTTATTGGTCAAAGTACTTTAAGAAGGAGACATGTTGCTATGCCAATTATTTTGATCAATGGAGATGCAAAGCAAACGAGATTATTTTCAAACTAGATTTCTCAACGGGTTATCATCCCATACTCTAATAATCTAGATCATTAGCAACTAGAGGTGTATGCATTGAGCCAAAGTAGTCTATATTTCATGTACGTAGTCCATGTTGACCGTTACATGCTCCAACTTAAGGGGAATCTATTGAGGGAAAAGAATGAATTACATTAATGAGAGACCCTAGGGTTCTCTTAAATAGGAGAGGAACCTATTGGGCAAATTACAAGAATACAAAAGAAGTAGAAAATAAGAAAACAATGATAACGATAACTAATATCCCAACACTCCCCCTCAAGCTGGAGCGTAGATATCGATTAGACTCAGCTTGGAACAACATCTTTGATAAGGCCCTCTGCCTAGGGCCTTAGGAAGAACATCTGTTGTCCGGTCTCCCGAGCTGACATGCGTAGTGGTGATAAGACCCTTATGTGTCATGCCACGAGTGTAGTGACAGTTCACCTCTATGTGCTTCGTCCTCTCATGAAAGGTTGGGTTATTGGCAATGAAAGAGTAGCCTGATTGTCACATTGGAGGTGCATGGGAATAGGCACCTCTATAGTCAGGCCAGTAAGAACAGATCTGACCCACATCATCTTTGTTCTAGTCTGTGCCATGGCCCTATATTCTGACTCAACACTCGATTTGGAAACCACAGTCTGCTTCTTGCTCTTCCATGAAACCTGGGAATTCCCTATGAACACAACAAAGCCTGAGGTAGACTTTTTATCCTTTGGACACCCAACATAATCTGCATATACACATGCTGTAACTGAGAGAGATGTATCCCTGCTGAAAAGAAGTCTCGTACCAGGTGAAGTTTTCAGGTATCTCAGAATCATATGGACTGCATCCATATGTGCCTGTCTGGGTTGCTCCATAAACTGACTCACTTTGCTCACGACAAAGGATATGTTGGGTCTGGTAATAATCACATATAGTAACTTGCCAACAAGCTCCCTGTACCTTGTCTTGTCGACCTCCTTAGTGTCGTCATCATAGAGCTTCATGCTCGGGTCAATAGGAGTAATGGTAGGCCTGCAATCTGCCATGCTTGTCTCTGAAAGAAGATCTGTAACATACTTCCTCTGGGTCATCACAAGACCTCACTGGTTCCTGGCAAACTCGAGTCCAAGGAAGTAACGTATTTGTCCAAGGTCCTTGGTCACAAACTACTGACCTAGGAAGTCCTTGGCACCTTGAATGCTCTGTTCGTCATCCCCTGTAACAATAATGTCATCAACGTAAACAAGAATTGCAATAATGCCTCTCTAGGTCCTCTACACAAACAAGGAGTGATCGACAGTCGATCGCACAAACCCCTGCTGCTCTATCAAGTCCCAGAGCTTCTAGAACCATGCTTTTGGACTCTGCTTAAGGCCATAGATAGCCTTGTGTAGTCTACAAATCTTCTGACACTCCCCCTCAGCAGCAAACCCAGGCGGCTGGTGCATGTAGACCTCCTCCTATAGATCATCATAGAGGAAGGCATTCTTCACATCTAGCTGGTACATGGGCCAATCTCGTGTCACAACAGAATGTAGAATACACAGAGTAGAATGCCTGTCAACTGGAGAGAAAGTATCCTGATAGTCCACCCCATATGTCTAGGTGAACCCACGTGCCACAAGTCTCACCTTATAGCAATCCACACAGCCATCCACATGGTGTTTCACAGTAAACATCCGTTTGCATCCCACAACAGATGCGTCAACTGGAGCAGAAACTAGACTCGACGTACCACATGACTGTAGTGCGGCCATCCCCTCCTCCATGGATAACCTCCACTGACTGTCTTGAAGAGCCTCCTAATATGTCCGTGGTATCTCCACGACTGATAGTGCTAAGGTAAATCTCCTGAAATCCTCTGACAGCCTGCTCAAGGAAACCTAGGCTGCAAGAGGATAAGTAGCACACTTACGTTTCGACTTGCAGAGCAATCGACACATCAAGATCATCTGCCAAATCTATAACCTGTGAGTACCCCTCTTAAGAGGGCACCTTCTCATCCTGTATGGAATCCTACTGCACAGACAACTCAGTAGTGCCATCAGTAGAAATAATGTGCTCATTACATACGTGCTGGATGAAGGGAAAGACCTTTGAGATGGGGGAACTGAGCGAGACCCGCTAGTAAAAATACGTGGCAAAAACTGACACAGTAGAAGGTAAGCAGTTGTAAAGGCAGGAGTAGGTGTAGGTGGTGGTGGCTAAGGAGGTGGTGGTATAGAAGGAGTAGAGGGAGGTGGAGGAACAACAATAGGAGGTGGAGGCATGTAGATCTAATCGTCAGAGGCACATGGGGCTAGTCTGTCACCTGTAGAAGAAAAATACATAACGGACTCAAAGAAAGTAATGTCAGCATTGACAAGTTATTTCTGCCTTAGCGGATCAAAGCAACGGTACCCTTCTGGGTACGAGAGTAGCCAACAAACACACACTTGACAGCTTTAGGAGAGAGCTTGTCACGACCTGGAGAGACATCATGAGCAAAGGCAATAGATCCAAACACACGAGGTGTAAGGGAGAAAAGATCCTTCTTGGGAAACGCAATCGAGAAAGGAATCTTCTCTCCCAACACAGGCGAGGACATGTAGTTCACCAAATAGTATGCAATAAGGACAACATCGCCCCACTAAGTGTGGGGAGCATGATTCTGTATCAACAAGGTTCTGGTCACATCAAATAAGTGACGATGTTTGCGCTTGGCAACATCGTTCTTCTTGGAAGTATACACACATGAAGTCTGGTGAACAATGCCAAGAGATCTAAGAAACCCAGAAAGTTGTAAGGTTCGGAATTCTAAAGCATTATCAGAGCGAAGATACTTGACATTGGCAGAAAAGATATTCTTTATCTCAGTAATAAAATATTTGATCACTGATCCAACCTCAGACTTATTCTTCAATAAAAAGACCCAGGAAAGCCTAGAGAAATTTGTAACATCCGAATCCGCATAAAACCGAACCCGATCCGATTTGGGTCCAATTAACCTAATAAAGTTGTTGGCCAATGCTAAACAACTTAAATCGATTAATTAATCGTGAATCAAAAGTTGTTCGGACGAAATCGACCAAAAATCGGTCGCATCGTAATACGTGTCCGAAAAAGCCGTGACGCAAATTCAGAAACCGCGAAATAAACCGAGACCACCTAAAAATCCGATTCGACGAAACAAGACCAACGGAATCCTCCGTTCGTCAATTGAAGGTCGTTTGATATTTTAATTTCGCAAAATTTAAACTCAAACCAAAACCATATCTTGAAAATTTCGGGTATTCAAACCCGATCAAAAGTATATCAATATTATACTCATTTTGATAGTCGTCCAGATACGATTAAAACGAGGTAGTATACATCGAAATCAGAGACCCGATGTGCTAATACGGATAACTTTAAATATCTTAAATAAAAAATGATTTTTAAATAATGAGAATTTCCAGCTGTTGGTACTGTACAGCAGCAGCCGATTGCTGGTGTCTCCAATTGCCCTTCTAAATCCCTCTCCACTTGACTTCTTCCCCTTAACATTTGGCAAACTTCAAATGACCTTCATCCCCTTATTTATACCCCAAGCCCCTTTTTATTCTACCCAATTTCTTTCCCAAAAACCCCAAATTAGTTACAGCCGAGGGAACTCTCCCCTCCCCGCCTCTTTCTTTTATATTGCTCAAGTTTCCCAAATTTTCTTTTCTCTTCAAAGAGAGAGAGAGAGAGGAGAGCGCTTCCCTCAGTTCTTCTCCTTTCTTTCCCCCAAAGAAGCCAAAATTCTCACAATCTCCAAGCCGTGTGTGTGCAATCCAACCCAAGAAGATGAGGTTTCCAGAAAAATACCCAAAATTTCTATTATTTCATATAGATGAACAACAACTAATATTCCTGTTTCTCTTCACCTGGAAGGGCTCTTGCTGTAGTTATTGATTGAGAATTTTCTGGAGTCTGCAGTGGGCTATCACTGCATGCACAAATCAGCCTTCCTTTCTCCAAAATTGAAGATTTAATTGGTACAATCCTTAACCATCTTTCCTTGCTGCCGTGCATGCCCCTCTCCCATTTTTGATCTCAAATCTTTTCTTTGTCCTGGAATTCTTCATGCTCTTTATACATGCATGAGATCCTTGACTTTTAATTATAAATTTAAAGGATGACAAGTGGGGATTTTATATGGTTTTGGATCTTAACTCAGACCAAATTTTGTTATTTCTTTTAAAATAATTATGCTTTTTCCAAAAACATATCCGAACCCTCTTTTTGAAATGTTGCAATGGTCAATAAAATTCATGACTCATGGATTCTAGATCTTATTTCTATTTTCCTGTGAATGTTGGACATTTTTTTGTCCTAACTAAACTGTTATGGAACCTTGTGGGTAGTTGCAGATAAATGGATGTGGGACTTTTAGTTATCCTTTTGTATTTATTTAAAATGAGCAAAGATTTTTATTAATATTTAAATTGAGATTTAGGATTGGGTTGGTTAATTCACGATGACTTGTAACTGTCTACATTTTGTCCAATTTGCTTCAAACAGAAAGTGAAGTGCTACATCTTCATCTCAGGTTCTTAGCTCTTACAATTTCTTGGCAACAGTTGACTCACCTGTAACATATACATCAAAGTAAACATATTGTTATCATTATGCATTACAGAGATATTAACCTATCAAAGGATATATCAAAATAATCTCCTATGCCACCAGAAGGATACATTGGATAGTAAAAATCTCTTTAGAAGCACAACATTTGGCAGACAGTGATAACCTGCAGATACAAATAGAATATACGGCATAAAACTGACATGCATAATATCAGAAGTGCAATCAACACTTTCGTAAGAGGATTCGTATTCTTTAGAATACATTATAGAAAGAGAAGTTGGTTTTCAAAGGAAGAGGAGGGCTGGTCAAGGAATGAGAATTCTCGCTAGCTTTCTAGAGGTCAAACTAGAAGATCTTGATTTCATTTAACTTGAAAGTCCAACCTATCTCTTAAGAGGATTGTGGATTTGAAGAGTTTCATCATCAAATTGTAGTACGATTGGGGGCATCACCCCCAAGATGTACACCAATAATAATAAAAAGCAAACCTTTTTGTGTTATCTCCATCTATTTATTGATAACTCTCAACACCTTGTTAATCTCTAGTACTAGGAGGACCTTCTATCTCATGATCTTAAAGAAGAGAGCCTTGGGAGGGTACATGAAATTAACTTTAAAGTTCCATATCAAACCATTTAAATCCAAGAAACTTGGTGCTTTAGCCGATCAAGGATTTTTTAAGTGACATATATTACTATAGAGTATGTAAGATATTGGGATGAAAATCAATTAATAAAGACGATTAATTGTGCCGGTCATGGTGACACTTTCCCTGACTGTGCGAGGGCGCGGTGACCCTCAGCTGGGCAGAAGATAGGAAGCCCGGCTAGGGCAGCGGCCGCCAAGTGTGCGGATGTAGGATCCCAATCTTTTTCACGGTTTTTACGCGAGCTCACAATATTTTTACGCCTCGTTGGGATCCCGTCTTTGACCAGATCTGCTGACCCCTTTGTTTTAGGACACCCAGGCGGGGGATCCTCGGTTTTAGTTTTCGTACGAGCTCGTTTGCCCGTTACCAGTCGGGCCAGTTTTTAGAGTGACTTTTCCGGAGAGTCTCTTTCACCCTTATCTGGGGCGTAGTTTTGAAGTAGACCTTTCCCTCTTTTGGACCGCACTTCCAATTAGAGGGCGAGACGAAAGAACCTTTTTGTAGGCTACCTCACCGCTTGAGTTTTTTTCCTTTCGCTAGCAGAATTGGCGATACTACATCCAATCATCCATGTCTACATCTCATTCATCTACGGTTACATCTGGGACAATTACAGTTGATAGTTGGAGAAACCACAATCAAAGTTGAGTCGGTTGGAAGTGATTATAATAAAATTTGATTTGAAATAATATGACTATAATAATATGAGAATATATATATACACCCACACACTTATGGACAATCAATTACAATATAAATATGTTACTATATGAGAAATGTTGGGATAATGGGTTAGCATGGGTGGTACTTACAAGCAATTTGACAACCTTTTTATATTGCAAGTAGATGTAAATTTTAGATGTTTATGCCTTTCTACTTGCCTCTTTTGCAACCACTTTAAATACGTTTTTTATATAATATGATTATGGGAAGTACCAGCCACCGCTGATGCCTCTTCTCCCTAACATGCTTCGGTATTCCAGGAGCCTGTCGCTCAGTAGCTGTTGATGACTTCTGGTGATCGTGTATATACTAGACGGTACGTTTCTTTTGTTCAATCTTTGTTTCAGTTTATGATGTAATAGTCCCACTTGTCTTGGGTGTGTTGGAGCCAGGGACTATATGAAGGGTCCTGCACCTTTTGTATTCATTATGAAAATTAATAGATGATCCGACTCCATAGCCTCTTATAGTATTGCAATAATCGTTCGACCAGACTCATTACTCGATCAAACTATGCTATTCAGTGGGGTGACCGAATAGAAAATCTTTGGCCAAACAATAGACCGACTAATGAAGAATATTATATTATTATTATTATTTTGGTTCTTTGTACTTTTTTTAATGTAAAGTAAAATAAGAGATGTGTAACTTGATTGGGATTCAACCGATATTTTTGCCTTGTTAATAAATGATTGTACACATATAAACATATAAGAGTATAAGTATGATACATAAGTTCTTATATTTTAAATAATAAAATTATATTGATAATAATAGTACAACTCATTGGCTTGACACCTATATAATTCACACAATTTTGAATGTGTCCTTTGTTCTTATAGAGAGGGACCATGTTGCTTTTCCTCTATTATTGAGACATTTTCTTGCTTCACCAAATAACATTGAATAAATTTGCAATTCAAGTCAAACCATGCTCACCTAAAACTCTCCATACTTCTATAGGAATGTCACCAGGTCCTACACTTTTCCCGGATTTCATAACCTTCAAAGCATCGTCTACTTCCTTCCTTTGTATTCATCCACAACTTGCATGATTCAAGTAACTTTCACTAGTAGCTTGATCTCCCAAAGTGATCTCTCTATTTCCTTCCCCAATGAAAAGCTTATGGAAATACAGCTTTCATCTAGTCTATATATCTTTCTTAGTAACAAGCATGTGTCCTTCCTCATCCTTAATGCATCTCACTTGAGAAAGGTCTTTGGTCTTTCTTTCTCATCTTTTGGCCAACCTGAATATATCCTTTTGGTCCTTCTTAGAGTCGAGATTTTTTGTACAAAACTTCGTAAGCTTTTGACTTAGCTTCACTTACAACCTTCTTTGTTTCCTTCTTCGTTATTTTGTAGTTTGTGACAATTTCATCTATTCTAGCCTTAGACATAGCTCTAAAGCACACTCTTCTAATTTTGAGCTTCTTTTACACCCTTCCACTCCACCACTAAGCCTCTTTTTTGGCCTGGAACTCCTTCCTTTGACTCACCTAACATCTCTTTGGCTAGTTGTCGGCTACCTAATGCACAACCCTCCTTATTTACCCGGACTTGGTGTATGTTATTCGCTTATGATATTGTGTTGATTGATGAGACTAGAGATGAAGTAAATGAGAAGCTTGAGGTCTGGAGATACGCATTAGAGACTAAAGGATTTCATATAAGTAGGGCTAAGACTAAATATATAGAGTGCACTTTTGATGGAAGCAATGGTGAAGGAATCGAGGTAAAGATTGGTGACGATAACATTCATAAGAAAAATTCTTTTACATATGTTGGAGCGCATCATATGTAAGATGGGTAAATGGATCCTTCCAAGATCCATTTACCACATCTAGTGTTTAGTCCCATATCTACCAGTGGTGGGACTTGGAGGGCCTGTAGAGGCTATATAAGAAGCCCCAGACCTCCTGTATCAGATGAGAAAGTGCAATTAAACGTATGGCCCTTTGAGGCCTTCTCCCATAGTTTCATCTCGCTCCTTAGGGAGTAGGGTTCCACGTTAAAATCTCGTGTCCTTTATTGTTCTATTATTCTTTATTTCTGATACGCTTTCACATTCTTATTTTCTAACATGGTATCAAAGCTATGTTAATTTTCTAACATAGTATCAGAGCGTGTCGATTCTTGAGGATTTTATGTTCTTTATTTTTATTCGAGATTCGATTATCAGTAGTTCTTGACAATTATTTTGAAGATTTATTGTTAAAGTTCATGTTCAATTTTAGGGTTTATCCAAAAAACCCTAATTCTGTGCTTTGTCAATAGTCTTGAAGATCATCAGTTCTAGGGTTTTCTATCTGAAACCTTATTGCTGCATGTTTCGAAGGTCATCACCAATTTCCAGGCGACGTCGTTCGAAGAGATCTGCAACGAGATATCCCACGCACTGCTCTGGTCTGACGTCTAGTTCAAGATGTTTTGAGATATGCAAACCAACATCAAGCGCATCATCAACCTCAACGACCTCATTGCTGGCCATAACAAGCGCCACATCATCCAACATGAGATCTTCGGCACCGCCTATGCGTGAGGTTACATCTTTAGCTCCAAGAAGTCACCCAGGCGATTAGACCCTGCAACCGCATCTTCATGTGCAGTGCCTCTTCTCCAGCAAGAACAACTTCTCTTCCTCCTTCGGCGGTGAATCCCTAGGAGGTGGCGTACCCATCCAGGCGGAGGCTCCCTGTTGCGGCTCGTAGCTGCATCTCGTTACGAACCACCACCGTGCACCTTCGAACGACACTGTCCTCCAACCTCCAGGCGTCCGACGATATCGCTCGTCCACCATCTTGTTCGAGGGGCGGCATCACCCTCTTCAGGAAGAGCCCCTTTGGGGGCGGCAACGCTTCTCCCGGCGGCTCCCCCAAGTGGCGACACCTCCAGGCGGAGGCCCTCCATACGACGTCGACGGTGAAGAGATGGATTCCCAGTTTGGAACCTTAGTCGCGCACAGGAAAGAAGGGGGGGGGGCTCGATGGCTCCTTTTATTTTTTTTAAAAATGTAATGCTGCTCTACGTAAAAAAAAATGGGCTAGTTAAAGGGGGAGCCATGAGTTTTTTGGGTCGATTAATAGGGACGTGAGTAAAAAAGAGGAAAGGAAAAGCCGTAGAAAATGATTGAAATGACTTATTTAAAAAGAGCGAAATGTGATGGCTATTTAAAAAAATTGAAATAGCTGAGAAAAAAATGATTGATTTGCAAAGAAAGAGAGAAAAGTCGAAAAAAGATTATCAGCTTATGTGATTCATGTTTTCCCTCATTTCTCGTCTTCTCCCAACTTTGTCGATGTCATTATATTTCGACGAGTATGGTAGAAAGGGAGAGTATTATGTAAAGTTCTACATGTCAGAGATTCTCTAAATTCCAGATTTAGATGTCAGATTCCAGTCCAGATTTCCTAACTTTACTGTTCAATTTCAAACTCTGTGGATTGATTCATAGTTCAAGTTCGAAGCACTTCGTCTTTAAGTGACCCATTTTCTTCGAGTTCTCCTAGAGACTCCTTTTTAGATGTGCACATGTTTGCCATCATTTGTCCTGGTCCACATCTTTGTTTTTTGGTCTCAAAGTTTTCACGTGTTCCATAGGGACTCCAGAGTAGAGATCACATTTCCTATACCATGTGGGTTAGGTTTTCATGTGATTTTATAGGGATTCCAGAGTAGAGATTTCATTCTCTGAGCCAATATGGGAGAGATCCAGTTCTTCGATGAGTTTTTTCAGACTCCATTCTCCAGCGACCGTGGACTCCGACGAAGATGTCTCCATGACTTTTTCAGTTCGGCCCTTTCAAAGATGGAGTTGTTTCCCACATGTTGTAGCGGGTCAGAGTTCTCCAGGTGGAGACTCATTTCCAGTTGCAGTGACTCTGACAGGCACAGTACAGAGCGTATGCTCTCCGACGAGGAGATTCAGCTTGAGTCACACTCCAACCCGTTTGTTCGTCCTGACCTGCACAATATGAGAAGCAACATCCCCGACAACAACTGAAAGTTGTGCGCATTGAGTTGATATTGTCTGCAGTGTCTTGTAGTGTGAGTTTGAGACTTGAATCTGTTTGTCCAAGCTGAGCATTGCATGCTCCAGCTTGAGGGGAGTGTTGGAGTATATGTGTCGCGACCCCGATTCCCAGGTCGTCGGATCCTCCCATATCCGGAACTGGTTACTTAGCAATAATTTATTCAGCAATCACAACTAACATTTAGAAATAGTCTGCAAATAAAATACTCAGAAGAAAATATTGCAACACTTTTCCATTCACAACACAAAGATCACGTGATACATTATCCCATTATAACCGTTTATATGTACATCAATCGGAAAGAAATACACAGAAAGAATACTAACTACCTTACAAAGGAAAGCTACTGTGGCTGGCTGGATGTCTACTATGTAAGCTGGCTGGATTACTAAAGTCCTGGCGATGGCTCATCGACACTTGTTGGGTTTTTCATAAATCATAAGATAAAAATTAACGAATGCTAAGTAATGAGGAAGAGAAAAGCAAACAAACAGGTAATTTTTCAAAACTTGTTAGCACAAAAAGCTTCATTCCTTCTCATTAATTTATGTCCTATTCCTTTCTATTCCACGTTAGGGATTAGTCCAGGGAATTACCTCACCACTATACGGACTCCGAAGCTGTGGACACTTCGGGATTGGAGATTGCGTTGATCTTGGTAAGCTTATGCCGCTGCACGTCGTCTCAACCAATCCTCTAATACTACCCTGACAATTTCCTTTTCTTTTATTAATCAGGCCTTAACCCTCAGCCTGGCAAACAAAGGAGCACACCGTCCTCGAGAACTCGGTTGTTTAAAACCTAAGGCTAACATTTAATCATATAACCTAGCGGCTTTAAATACATGTTGTCGTGATCCAGCCGCTATTGAACCACCCGTGCCTCCACATAGCACGACCACATATTCCGTTGTTCTAACCGAATATATTGGCTCCTGATACCATACGTTGCAAATCATTTATTTTGTGCGCACTTATCATAACCGGTCAACCGTGTACCACATAGGTAGGAAAACACCAATACGGTTTCGTTCCGACAAAACTACAGGTTGCATGCTCGACCTGTAAGTCTACTCCCAGTCATCCTTAACATGACTCACGACCCTTTTCAGTATCCAACTCAAAACACATCAATTTTCATTATGTAATTCCTCTGTTAAACCTTAGATTAACATAACCATAATTACAAAGTATAGACTTACACATATATCAATTCATAAATTTAAATACCCAACTTATGCTCTTTTTAACTTCCAAACCCTAACTTTCCAAACCATTGCATCCATACGATAGTTTGACCTTATTTTAGTGGGAATCATAAAGCAACTTTTCATACCTTCTTAAAGATCATCAAATTAGGGTTCTTCGTAGCGAAGAAAATAAAATCAGGAATTTCAACGATCTCATATGAAAACCCAACAATAAAAGGGAGGATTTCGTTACCTAATCGAGCTTTCTCTCGCGTATGCAGTGGTTTGTCGTGTTTTCTTTTCAGAAAGGATGATTTAAGGCTCCTGAAACGATCGAATTTCATTTTTGTATTAAAAATTGCTAAGAACGTGTCAAGATTGCGAAGAACAAACTAAGAATACGAAGAACACGAGGAACGCGAAGAACACGAAGAACGTCAAGAACATATTTTCTCTTAAAATTTCGGCAGAGTTTACCCTTTTATATGGATATATTTCTCGAAAAATTTTAGCAATTTCCCTTTACATAGGGACATATTTCTCGAGAAAATTCGGCAGTGTTTCCCCTTATATCGGGATATAATTCAAAATAAAACGAAAAAATTTTACTCTTTAAAATCAATCGAGAGGAAACAACAACAAAACTGAAAGAATATAATTAAACTGCACGCGATGGAGAATCGGTAGACACCATGCGTCTTAAGTGAGTGAATGTGTGACGAATCATAGGGTTCATTGACGTGCACAACCACCTGCACCTAAGTAGGGTATTACACAGATTTCTTCATTAAAATAACTATAAAAGCGGAAAAGAAAGAACAATAAGTAATGGAGAATCGGTAGACACCCCCGTGTCTTAGGTGAGTGAATATGTGACGAATCACAGGGTTCACTAACGTGCACAGCCGCCCGCATCTAGGTAGGGTGTTACATAGATTTCTCCTCGAACCACAACAGGAAACAAATCGGAAAGAAAGATGAATCAAGAACAAAACTTGGAAGAAAAGATGATGAATTGAAAGCGTAGCTTACAAAGAAAACTAAGAGAAGATCATACCTTCCTCCTCGTTCTCCCGGTAGCGCTTCGATAACGCTCTTTCCCCGCCACCCACTCCTCCTCCCGACTTCTCAACCCTAGCCCTTGGGTGGTGGTGGTAGTGGAAATCGTAAAGAATGAGTGGGTAGGGGGCATTTATAGGCTCTAGAAAACCACTAACTATGGTTAGAAAACCATGGTTTAGCCCTAACCGTGGTTAGCGGCCCATGGTTTTAGTCAAAATTTATCCGAAACTTAGGGCTTAAGTTAGAACATTCCAGAGAATTCTAGATTCGCTAATGACGCTTAATTAACGCTAATCGTGATTAACTTTCACTAATCACGATTTAATTTTCGTGGCGTACGCTTATCTTTTTCTAACTATTGATTAGTGTTTGCTAATTATCATTAGCGGTTTTAATTCGTCATTAGTTTCTTTAATCATACTTAATTAGTCTTAATGACAATCATTATTGGTTAATGATGTCTTAATCCTCCTTACTTCTCTTTTTTCCGAAAATATAATAAATCGAAACGAAGTCCGATTCACACGACAAATTCCGTTGGATTTCTTTTGACGAGTCGAATCTTATGATATAGGATCCGAGAGGGACCAAATTCAAGGCTTTACAATTATAACAACCTTAAAGGAAGTCTCGTCCTCGAGACTAGAGATACATGCATAACAACCGTAAAGAGGATTGAGACTATAACAACCTTAAAGAGGATGAACGGTATTTCATTTACAATAAAGATATACACATTACATAGTGTTATCATTCAAATAAGTATGGGTATTTTTCTCTCATTTCCACCTCCGGTTCCCACGTGGCTTCTTCAAACTCTTGGTTGCGCCACAACACTTTAACTAGAGGTACATCTTTGTTTCTCAAATTCTTGATTTCCCTGTCTAGTATTTGCACATGTATCTCTTGTATGTCAAGTCTGGCTCAACATGTAAATCATCATAGCCTATCTTATGCTCTGGATCCCTAACATACTTTCTTAGATTTGATACATGAAAAACATCATGTATTGCCGAAAGATGTGGAGGAAGTGCAAGTCTATAGGCGGCTTTTCCAATCCGTTGAATAATTTCAAAGGGACCCACGAACCTGGACGCTAACTTCCCACGCAAGCCAAATCTCTGAACACCCTTCATAGGTGATACTTTGATAAATACAAAGTCACCTACCTCAAATTCAAGGTCTCTTCGTCTGGTATCACTATAGCTTTTCTGGCGACTCTGGGCAGTTATTAGTCTTTTTCGAGCAAGCTCTACTGCTTCTCGTGTCTCCTGGAGTATATCTGAATCATAAATGTTCTTTATTCCGACCTCTTGCCACCACAAAGGAGTACTACACCTACGTCCATAAAGTGCTTCAAATGGTGCCGTGCCAGTACTTGTATTGTAACTATTGTTGTAAGTGAATTCTGCAAGAGGCAAATGTTTAATCCATGATCCCTTCCAATCTAAGGCACACGCTCGTAGCATATCCTCTAATGTCAGAATCGTACGTTCTGACTGACCGTCTGTTTGTGGATGATATACTGTGCTCAAGCATAACTGTGCACCTAAGGCTTTCATGAAGTTCTCCCAATAGTGTGAGGTGAATCGTGAATCTCGATCGGAAACTACTTCCTTTGGGATACCATGGAGGTGGATCACATGGGTAATATATAACTCAACAAGCTGGTCTGAGTGAAAGATAAGCTTATTAGAATGAAGTGTGCTATCTTGGTCAGACGATCTATTATTACCCATATACCATCTTTACCACCAATCGTCTGAGGTAAACCAGTAATGAAGTCAATGGAAATGCTTTCCCATTTCCACTCAGGTATAGGGAGGGGTTGTAACAATCCTGATGGCTTTTGGTGTGAAGCTTTTACCTATTGGCAAGTGAAACATGAATTCACAAACTCAACAACATCTTTCTTCATTCCTGGCCACCAAAAGTATGAATGAAAGTGCTTATACATCTTCGTAATTCCTGGATGAATAGATAATCTAGAACAATGAGCTTCACTTAAGATGTCTTTCCTCAGTTCATGTGTATTTGGTACACAAACTCTATGATGGTTATACAATATCCCAGCTTGTATATGGAATCCCTCTATCTTATTCTGCTCAAGTTGTTGTCTCAAGTCTTTAAGGACTGGATCATCCTCTTGTACTTTCTTTATTCTATCCCAGATCTCTGGTTTGTATTGGTAAGGAATAGTTATACTATCAGCACTACTATCGAATGGTTTCCATCCACTTAACGCGAATAGTACACTCCAGAAGTCGATAGCACTCACCAACCCATGTGGATAAGTTCTACTGAGGGCATCTGCTACGACGTTCCCCTTACCGGGATGGTAGGAAATGGTGCAATCATAGTCTTTCAACAGCTCTAGCCACCGTCTCTGTCTCATATTGAGCTCCTTCTGATCAAACAGATATTTCTAACTTTTATGATCAGTGAAGATTTCAAAAGTAATACCATAGAGGTAGTGTCTCCATATCTTTAAAGCGAAAACTACGACAGCTAATTCAAGGTCATGTGTCGGGTAGTTCTTCTCATGTGTCCTGAGCTGTCGTGATGCATTCACAACTACCTTACCATGTTGCATAAGAACTGTCCCAAGTCCTTTAGATGCGTCAGTGTACATTGTAAACCCTTCACTCCTGTAGGGTAGAGTAAGGTTGGGTGCAGATATTAGGCATTCTTTCAGTGTTTGGAAACTAGTTTCGCATGCATCTGACCATATGAATGAAACTTCCTTCTGGGTCAAGCTAGTCATTGGCAATGCTATTCGTGAAAAGTCCTTCACAAATCTTCTATAATATCCAGCTAATCACAGAAAAGAT
Organism: Ottelia alismoides; assembly: GCA_037367405.1. NCBI lineage: Eukaryota > Viridiplantae > Streptophyta > Magnoliopsida > Alismatales > Hydrocharitaceae > Ottelia > Ottelia alismoides. The sequence goes on along the minus strand of JAZKJV010000674.1, from coordinate 218,420 downwards.
CGTATTTCTGTGACAGTCTTCGGGCGTTCCCAACTCACCACCGCACTCACCTTTGTAGGATCAACTTATATACCTTAGAAATAACATGGTCTAAGAAAGATACTTCAGATAGGCAGTAGTCACATTTGCTATATTTAGCATACAATTTGTTCTTCCTTAGAGTTTCAAGTGCCTGCCTGAGATGATGTTCATGCAGATACTTATCCTTGAAGTAAATAAGCACATCATCAATAAAGACTACTACAAAGTGATCTAAGAACTCCTTGAATACTTTATTCATGAGATTCATGAAGGCTGTTGTGGCATTTGTCAGTCCGAAAGGCATAACTAAGAATTCATAATGCCCGTATCTATTTCGAATAGCTGTCTTGGGAATATCTGTATCTTTAATTTTCAACTGATGGTATCCAGATCTTAAATCAATCTTGGAATACACAGTTGAACTCTGTAACTGATCGAAGAGATCATATATTCTTGGCAGAGGATACTTGTTCTTTATGGTCTTCTTGTTTAGTTGTCTATAGTCAATGCACAACCGCATTGACCCATCCTTTTTCCTGAGAAATAAGACAGGTGGACCCCATGGTGAAGTAATAGGACGAATGAATCCTTTATCTAACAGTTCTTGCAACTGTACCTTTAACTATCGTAACTCAGTTGGTGCCATCCTATACAGAGGGATAGAGATAGACTGAGTATCATTTATGAGAGAGATTTCAAATTCAATCTCTCGCTCAGGTGGTAATCCAGGTAGTTCCTCTGAAAGTACATCAGGAAACTCGCACGGTATAGGTATATCTTCCATCATTCTGTCTAGCCCTGATGTAGTGGTTACATATGCTAAATAACCTCGGCACCCTTGCTCTAACAACTGTTGTGCCTTCAATGTAGAGATATATTCAATATTATCATTGGATGTCTTTCCAATGAACATGAACTCTATTGAGTTAGGAAGGTGAAACGTTATTGTCTTCTGAAACAGTCACGACATGCATGATGCCTTTCTAACCAATCCATTCCTAGGATAAGATCAAAGTCCTCCATTTCGATTAGTAATAGTGAAACATGTCACTGATGTCCCGCTATCACTACTATACAATTATCCCGGATTTCTCAAATTATAAATACTTGTTCTCCTGGTCCCTTTATCAGATAGGACTTTTGTACTTCTACTGGTATCTTACCCAAAGTGGGTATTAACCGTCGAGCAATAAATGAATGTGAAGCACCATAATCAAATAAGGCATGTACTGGAGGGCATGAATAGTAACGGTACCTCGTACGACCGTGCCTGAGTTGTAGGCTTGTTCTTCAGTAATTGCATTGAGCTGGCCCTTAGAAATAAGCAAGCTAGAACCCACAACACTTTGTGGTGGTTGCTGTATAGGAGACGCTCCTTGTGAGCCACGACCTCTACCTTGTCTTCCTCCGCTTGTTGCTTCTTTGCTCGAGGTGGATGTTATATTGTTAATTGGGGTTGGTGTAAACCCTGAACCTCTCAATTTCGGACAATCTTTCTTGATGTAGCCTTCCTGATGACAGTAAAAACACACAGTTGCTTCTGTTTGAGTTGAAGAACCAGCCACGGAGGTGCTAGCTACTACTGCTGAGTCACGAAGATATAATGGAGGTCTAGAGAAACCCCTTCTTCTAGGTAATTTCTTGTCTAAAATCTGTGGCGAGCTTATATTAGACCTGACTGGATGATAACGATTTTCTCTTCATTTATAATTCGCCTTACGTTTGGATGGTCCACCAGTCAAGTGGAAGCTTCTTCTTTGGCGGTTTTCATCCCTCTCTATCTTAATACGAGATGCGATGTCTATGGCTTCATCTACGGTGGTGGTTCTAAAACCTGCAAGCTTCTCTATCAAATATCCCTGAAGACCGCTAACAAATTTAGTAAGACACTCTTGTGGTAAAGCTTTTAAAGCTGGGGAATAACGTAGCAGCTCCGTAAAGTGAATATAGTAATCTCGTACATTCTTGGATCCTTGGGTCAAAGAAGCTAACTCCCTCCTCTTCAATTCTTCCCAATGGGAGGGATAAAAGTGAGCTCGGAACCTTTCTTCAAAAACACCCCATGGAACATGATCTAATAATTTCTTGGAAATGGCTCTCCACCATCGTCTTGCATAGTCTGCTAAGAAGTAATCAGCAAAGTGCACCCAAGTATCTGCTGGTGCGTGTATTATTCTCTACATCCTGCTAACATCATCAAGCCATAGTTCTGCCTCACCAGGTGTCTCTATGCCTTTAAATCGAGAAATCCTTCCCTTTCGGTAATTGTCTAGTAATGTTTGATGTCTAAGAAGGGCCTTCTCCATTGCTCCTTCAACCGGGGTAGGAGCAGACTCAGTTGAAGGATGGTAACTAGATTCTTTCTCAGAAAGATAGATAGAACCTTCAAACCCAGCATCCGCAGGTTTAGATGCATCATGTCTCTCAGCTTGTGCATTGAGTCTCTCCTCCAATGCTTGCCTTTGCCCCATGTCTTGTAGCATTGTCATTATAGCCGCTAATTGTCTAAATATGTCTTGTTCTGCCATGATCCTGGGATAAGTCAAAGCCAAAGGTTAGGTCCTATATGTCTTAGAATGATGTACATAAGGGATAATGACTTATAATGGTACTGCAATCAATTAGTAAGATCAAAAGATCTTAATATAACCATAGTTTCTGAATATCGCTCATAGTTGTCAATTACTAAATAAATTACTGGAGTAACCGGGCTCTGATACCAATCTGTCGCGACCCCGATTCTCGGGTCGTCGGATCCTCCCATATCCTGATTTGGTTACTCAACAATAATTTATTCAGCAATCACAACTAACATTCATAAATAGATTGCAAATAAAATACTCAGAAGAAAGTATTTCAACACTTTTCCATTCACAAAATAAAGTTCACATGATACATTATCCCATTATAACCGTTTGCATGTACATCAACCGGAAGGAAATACAAAGAAAGAATACTAACTACCTTACAAAGGAAAGCTACTGTAGCTGGCTGGATTACTAAAGTCCTTGCGATGGCGCACCGACACCTGTTAATTTTTCAAACGGGTAATTTTTCATAAATCATAAGATAAAAATTAGCGAATGCTAAGTAACAAAGAAGAGAAAAGCAAACAAACGGGTGATTTTTCAAAACTTGTTAGCACAAAAAGTTTCATTCCTTCTTATTAATTTAAGTCCTATTCCTTTCTATTCCACGTCAGGGATTAGTGCAGGGAATTACCTCACTACTATAAGGACTCTGAAGCTGTGGACACTTCGGAATTGGATATTGGGAATTACCTCACCACTATAAGGACACCGCACGTCGCTTCAACCAATCCTCCAATACTACCCTGACAATTTCTTTTTCTTTTATTAATCAGGATCTTAAACCTCAGCCTGGCAAACAAAGGAGTACACCGTCCTTGAGGACTCGATTGCTTAAAACCTCAGGCTAATATTTAATCATATAACCTAGCGACTTTAAATACATGTTGTCGTGACCCAGCCGCTATTGAACCACCCGTGCCTCCACATGGCATCTTCCGTCGTTCAAAACGAATATATTGGCTCCTGGTACCACGCGTTGCAAATCATTCATTTCGTGCGCACTTATCATAACAGGGCAACCGTGTACCACTTAGGTAGGGAAACACCAATACGGGTTCTTTCCGACAAACCTACAGGTTGTATACCCGACTGTAGTTCTACTTCCAATCATCCTTAACGTGACTCACGACCCTTCTCGTGATCCAACTCAAAACACATCAATTTCCATGATGTAATTCCTCTGTTAAACCTTAGATTAGCGTAACCATAATTACCGAGTATAGACTTACATATATATTAATGCATATATTCAAATACCCAACTTATGCTCTTTTTAACTTCCAAATCCTAACTTTCCAAACCACTGCATCCATACGATACTTAGACCTTATTTTAGTGGGAATCACAAAGCAACTTTTCATACATTCTTAAAGATGGCCAAATTAGGGTTCTTCGTAGCAAAGAAAATAAAATCAGGAATTTCAACGATTTATATGAAAACCCAACAACAAAAGGAAGGATTTCATTACCTAATCGAGCTATCTCTCATGTATGCAGTGCTTTATCGTGTTTCGTTTTCAGAAAGGATGATTTAAGGCTTCTGAAACGATCGAATTTCATTTTCGTATAAAAAACGCTAAGGGTGTGTTCGGATGGGGGCTTACCCTCCACTTTGGCTGAGTTACCCCCTAAAATCCATATTCCTAACCCACTTCTGGGGCCCACCATCTTTTCATCAAAAAAAATATATTATACCATCATATCATCTAAAAATCATAAAATACTCAACTTCTACTCATTATTTCAAACTTCAATACAATCACATCACAACAGCTACCCACTTTTTCAAATTTCAATACAATCATATCATAATAACTACCCACTTTTTCAAATTTCAATACAATCACATCACACAAACCCTCCCAACCCTTAACCCACCAACCAAACACACAAATACAAAAACATGTTATCCTCCCGCAGATAACCCACGAACCAAACGCACCCTAAGAACGTGTCAAGAACGCGAAGAACGGACAAAGAACACGAAGAACGTGAAGAACACGGAGAACATGAAGAACGCTAAGAACATATTTTCTCTTGAAATTTCGGCAGAATTCTCCTTATATCGAGACATATTTCTCGAAAAATTTCGGCAGAGTTTCCCCTTATATCGCTCCATATTTCTTGGAAAAATTCGGCAGAGTTTCCCCTTAAAACAAAAAGAGTTTCCTCTGAAAGAATATAATTAAATTGCACGCGATGGAGAATCGGTAGACACCACACGTCTTAGGTGAGTGAATGTGTGACGAATCACAGTGTTCACTGACGTGCACAGCCACCCACACCTAAGTAGGGTATTACACATATTTCTCCATCAAAATAACTATAAAAGTGGAAAAGAAAGAACAATAAGCAATGGAGAATCGGTAGACACCACGCGTCTTAGGTGAGTGAATGTGTGACGAATCACAGGGTTCACTGACGTGCACAGCCGCCCGCACCTAGTTACGGTGTTACACAAATTTCTTCTCAAACCACAACAGGAAACAAATCAGAAAGAAAGATGAATTAAGAACAAAACTTGGAAGAAAAGAGGATGAATTGAAAGCCTAGCTTATGAAGCAAACTAAGAGAGGATCATACCTTCCTCCTCCTCGTTCTCCCTGCAGCGCTTCGCTAGCGCTCTTTCCTCGCCACCCACTCCTCCTCCCGACTTTTCAACCCTAGCCCTTGGGTGTTGGTGGTAATGGGAATCGTAGAGAATGAATGTGTAGGAGGGGTATCTATAGGCTCCAGAAAACCACTAACCATGGCTAGAAAATCATGGTTTAGCCCTTAACCGCGCTTAGCGGCCCATGGTTTTGATCGATGATTTTAGTCAAAACTTATCCGAAACTTAGGGCTTAAGTTTTAACATTTCAGAGGATTCTAGATTCGCTAATAACACTTAATTAACTATAATTGTGATTAACTTTCACTAATCATGATTTAACTTTCGCGGCTTGTGCTTATCTTTTGCTAACTATTGATTAGTGTTTGCTAATGATCATTAGTGGTTTTCAATCCGTCATAAGTTTCTTTAATCATGCTTAATTAGTCTTAATGACAGTCATTATGGGTTAATGACGTCTTAACCCTCCTTACTTCTCTTTCTTCCGAAAATCATAACAAATCGAAACGAAGTCCGATTCACACGAAAAAATTCCGTTGGGTTTCTCTTGACGAGTCGAATCTTATGATCTAGGATCCGAGAGGTACCAAATTCAAGGCTTTACAATATGCGTCATATGTAAGATGGGTAAATGGATCATTCTAAGATCCATTTACGACATCCAGGGTTTAGTCTCACATCTACCAATGGTGGGACTTGGAGGGTTTGTGGGGGCTATATAAGAACTCCCAGACCTCCTGTATCAGATGAGAAAATGCAATGAAACATATGGCAATTTGAGACCTTATCCCATGGTTTCATCCCGTTCCTTAGGGAGTAGGGTTCCACGTTAAATCCCATGTTCTTCATTGTTATATTATTCTTTATTTCCTTCCACATTCTTATTGTCTAACATGGTATCAGTGCTATGTTATTTTTCTAACAACATACTTGGGATCTGTTGTGCAACATGACGGGGAAACTGATGGAGATGTTACTCGTAATAAAATAAATACAAATTGGCTAAAGTAGAGAGGATCCTCTACTATTTTGATAATAAAATTCCTTTGAAAATCAAAAGAAATTTTTACAAGGCAACTGTGACTCTGTGAGACCTGCTTCGCACTATGGATCTGAATGTTGACATGTGAGCCATAGACATGTGTAAACAATGGCAATAGCAAAAATGAAAATGAAAAGTTGAATGTGTGAACACACACGTAAATATCGGATTCAGAATGATGCAATCAAAAGGAAAGTTGGTGTAGCTCTTATCGAGGATAAGATGTTAGAAAATCGCTTAAGGTGGTTTCGCCATTTGCAAAGGAGGTCGGTTGACACACCAATTAGAAGATGCAAGTTTTGGGATGTTGAGCCGATTAAGAGAGGGCGAGGAAGGCTCAAGAAATGTTGGAGTGAGACTATCCAAAGGTATCTTAGTTTTTTGTATCTAAGCTCGAGAATTACCCAAGGTAGATCTTAATGGAGGCAAAGAATCCATGTAGCCGACCTTTCTTAATGTGGGAAAAGGCTTTGTTGTTGTTATATATTGATAATAAAAATAAATACCTAACCGAATGCTTCCGATTAATCGCCCAAATACCGTTTACCTGTATTCAGTGACCATTCCAATTAAATTCCAAATACTGACTTTTGCAACAGCTGGGTCTTCTCACGTGTAGTATGCTAGTCTTTCAAGACTGTCTCGAACTAGATAAATCATGATTGCTCTTTCTTATTATTTAATACTGCATATTTTATTTTATAGTTCCAAATATATAACATAAAATCACTATTTCTCGTCGTCGCAAAAAGAGAAAATGTGGTACGACACGAAGGAACCATGGTAAAATGAATATATATCCAAGATCAATTTACCTTGATCAGTTAAACTCAACAAGCTAAATTCAACTTTAATTCCTATGAAGTTTGACAAATACAATGAGATAAATAATTTCAAGAGTAAGACTAAATCTTGAACCTTTGTATAATTCTTAGTTCTTAGAATCTTGTCCTCTGATTTAAGATGTCTAAATATATTTTTAGAAGCTTATTGGAAACATTAAGCTAGTTTTTATCCACACTTTTTAATCATTTATTATTTATTTGTTAGGAATTTATTTGTCTATTTTATATTCCTTCTAGGTAGTTTCTTGTCCATGTGCATTGGGGCTTGCAACACCTACAGCTATTTTAGTTGGGACGTCACTTGGTATGTCATCTTTTGTTTTCCAGAGTGTGATCTCCTACTATCTAATATATATGTTTTATATCTAGTAATATTCCCAGATTTGAGTGGTAAGCCACCCGGTGTCTTTTTGTGTCTGATGTTGAAGAGTGTTCCTGATTGTCACTTATGATTGCAGGTGCTAGGCGGGGTCTTCTTATTAGAGGAGGAGATGTCTTGGAACGTCTAGCTAGAATAAATCTTGTTGCACTTGACAAGGTCTCTCTCTATCTTATCATCTTTCATATCATCAATTCTTGTTTCTAATGTGAATTGTGCTTTTGAAAGCATATTTTCTTTTATTTATGCTCTTCTCTTTAGACAGGAACACTAACTGAAGGGAAACCAATTGTCACAGCCATCGTTTCTTTGCTTCATGAAGATTCTCATGTTATCCGCTTGGCAGCAGCTGTGGAAAAAACTGCTTCACATCCTCTTGCAACGGCCATATTGGAAAAAGCTGAATCTATGAAGTTGCATATACCTCCAACGAATGGGCAGCTCAGTGAACCTGGGTCTGGATCCTTGGCTGAAGTTGACGGATCTATTGTTGCCGTTGGAAAGCTGAAATGGATTTATGGGCTTTTCAAGGAAAAAATAAAACAGCACGACCTTGAAAATTTGGAAAACCATGTTTCTTTTTTGTTATCGGAAGAGAGGTCAGATATAAACCAATCCAAATCAGTCGTTTATGTGGGGCGTGAAGGAGAAGGCATAATAGGTGCTATTACCATATCTGATGTTTTACGTCAGGATGCAGAATCCACAATTGCCAGGTACACTGTTAATGCTGAGAAAAGGAATACTAAACCATTTTTTATAAGTATAACATCATTTAATTCAATTTGTAGATTATTGAGCATTAGCTATTAAGCGCAACCGTACTTAAATTAGCACAGTACATACAATAGTCTAATTACCTATGCATCTACAAACACACAAGCATCTATCTTTCTATATAAATATGATATGTTAATATTGTTGGAGTATTTGGTTGTGCGCCATATGTATGGGAGATGGGTAAATGGATCTCTCCAGGATCCATTTACCCCATACAAGAGTTTAGTCTCACATCTACCAGTGGTGGGACTTGGAGGCTCTGTGGAGGCTATATAAGGAGCACCGATCCTCCTGTATCAGATGAGAAAAGTGCAATGCATAACATGCTCCTTTGAGGGCTTCTCCTGCGGTTTCATCCCGCTCCTCACGGAGTAGGGTTCCACGTAAAAATCTTTGTTCATATTGTTTCTATCTTTATTTCTCTGATTCCGCTTCCGCTTCTTATTTTTTAACATGGTATCAGAGCGGGTTCGATTCTCGAGTTTTTTATGTTCTTTATTTGTCGAGATTCGATGATACGTGTATGAAGACTATTGTTCAAGTTCATGTTCTGTTTCTGTTCGAAAGTTTTTTTAAGGGTTCTCTAGAACCCTAGATTTGTCTTGATCCTGTGCCGCATTCAATGGGGCGCTCATGGGCTCCAATTCTGTTCATCCGTATGCAATGGCGGCACTCATGCATGAAGATTGTTCGCAAGCAGCAAGCAGTCCGTGCCATACTCCTATAATCCAGGTGCCGCTCCAGTCCTAACCCTCGACGAGATGCACCAGGCGTAGCCCTAATCCAAGAATTCTAGGGTTTGGTGGAAACCCTAAGTCCTATGCGATCTCTGGTGCGATCGCTCCAGGCGGCTGCATCTCCATCGCGAGATGCTCCTAGTTCTGGCAGCTCCTCCATTGTGTAGCGGTGCGCATTCGCATCCCAGGCGCCTTCAAGCCCTCTCGCCTCAGTGAGACCCCAGGCGCCCCTCTTCGACCGCAGGCGCCCCTCTCTGCTTCTGTGTGCGCGCACCTGCTGCTCCAACCGCATGCCTCTGCGGCCTGTCGACTCCATGCGCAGGCGGCACACCCACCTTCTCGCGCCCAGCCATGCGACGCCACCCCAAAGACGCAGGCGGCCTCCTCCGTGCGCGAAGCTCGCACGAAGCCCCTCCTCCTCAGGCCTCCTCCTCGTGCCATCGAGGCTCCAGGCCCCTTGCGCTCGCCATGCACCTCCAAGGCACAATCCAAGCGGCGACGACTCCGTCCTCCATCGATGCTTCTTGCGCGTTCCCTCCGTGGCCGCGCTTTCTTGCGCCAACGGCGCCGCCTTCCCCATTTGATATCCCGATGTCCCCATCGGGCAGCGGCAAATGAGGGGTTCTCTGTTGGGAACCCTAAAGGGGTTTCTTATCTTGCCTGAGGGCATGAGGCCCTGTTAAAAAAATTGTTGTGTTTGGCCCAAGTGGGCTGAAATTTGAAAAAAAGGGGGGAGGGAGAAGTAAAAAGAGAGAGAGGAGACGGACAATATTTTGAAGGCCTGATTATTTTTTTTTAAAAAGGGAGTTGCACAAAAAAAAGGAGGTGCGTACACCGAAAAAAAAGCCGTATGCAAGTTGAAAAAAAATGATTTGCGAAGGCCGAAAAAAAATGTTTTAAAAAGTGTGTCAAATTAAATGTTCCAAAAAAAGAGATCCGTAGAAATAAAAGAGTTGCAACGGCCAAACGTTATCCATGTTTTGAGAAGCCGAAAATTTTGTGATCGGCTTATTGGTTTCGTGTTTTTTTCCCATGTCATTGTCTTCTCCCAACTTTGTCGACGTCCATGTTTTCCGATAAGTATGGGAGAAAGGGGGAGTATTATGTAGAGTCACAGATCTTCTCCAGATTTCAGAGATATTAGATTCGTCAGACCAGACAGATTTCTAGACTCTGCAGTTTATCAGATTCGATATTCAGATTTCAAACTCGACATTCAGATTGGTAAGAGTCCAAGTTCGAGGCACTCCATGTTTGAGTGACCCATTTTCGAGTTCTCCAGAGAGACTCATTTTTAGACATGCATATGTTTGCGGTCATTTTCAGTTGAGCACATGTTTGCCATCTTTTGTTATGGTCCCCATCTTTTTCTTGTTGTTTCGACCAAAGTTTTCATGTGAGCCATATGGACTCTAGAGTAGAGGACCATTCCCTATGCCATGTTGGCAAGGATTTTCATGTGGTATCATAGGGACACCAGAGCAGTGTACCATTCTCTGAGCCAGATGGAAGAGACCCAGTTCTCCGATGAGGGGACTTATTTCAAACTCCATTCTCCAACGACCATGGACTCCGACGAGGATTGCACTTCGACGACCTTTTCCAGTTCGACCCTTTTCAGAGATGGAGCAGTTGTCTGCATTATTGTGGCGGGCCAGAGTACTCTGACGAGGAGACTCATATCAGTTGCAGTGACTCTGTCAGGCGCAGTTCAGAGCACATGCTCTCCGATGAGGAGATTCAACAGACTCACACTCCAGCCCATTCGTCCTCCTCACCTGCACGGCATGAGAAGCAACATCCTCGACAGCAGCAGTTGTGCGCGTTGAGTTGATATTGTCCGTAGTGTCCTGTAGCGTGAGTTGAGTTTCTTTCTGTTTGTTTGTCCAAGCTGAGCATTGCATGCTCCAGCTTGAGGGGGAGTGCTGGAGTATTTGGTTGTGCACCATATGTATGGGAGATGGGTAAATGGATCTCTCCAGGATCCATTTACCCCATCCAATAGTTTAGTCCCACATCTACCAGTGGTGGGACTTGGAGGTTCTGTGGAGGCTATATAAGGAGCCCCAGACCTCCTCTATCAGATGAGAAAAGTGCAATGCATAACATGCCCCTTTGAGGGCTTCTCCCGTGGTTCCATCCCGCTCCTCATGGAGTAGGGTTCCACGTAAAAATTTTTGTTCTTATTGTTCTATCTTTATTTCTCTGATTCCGCTCCCGCTTCTTATTTTTTAACAAATACATATATGTAACTACACATAAATACACACTGACATGTATAAGCTTTTTCTTTTTTTGTAAAATATAAACAATAGTGCAGTGTAAATAGTGCAGTGTGCATGTATATATTTGTTTGTGAAATATATTTGTATAAACAAGTAGTGTAAATGTGCACATTGACATCTATACATAAATATATTGTTTGTAAACTATAAACAAATACACATTGACATGTGAGTGTGCATGTATATATTTGTTTGTGAAATATATTTGTATAAACAAGTAGTGTAAATGTGCACATTGACATCTATACATAAATATATTGTTTGTAAACTATAAACAATTACACATTGACATGTGAGGGCTGATCCAGTGAGTGCCAAAAAAACTATGAGAGCATGAGAGCAGTGAGTCTGGACCATTAGATTCTGCTGATTGATTAGAGGAGAGCATGAGAGCAGTGGGTCTCTCTCTAATCAATCTGCAGAATCTAATGGTCCCGACTCACTGCTCTCATGCTCTCACAGTTTTTTGCTCACACAGGATCAACGCTCCTTTATATATTTCTATAAAGTAACTAAAACCCATGTCAATGGTCTGGTGGTTGTGTAGTGTGCCTACCACCCAAAAGACCAGTATTCAAATCCCTTCTTTTGGGGTTTGCATTAGGTAGCTGACAACCGGTGTAAAATTAGTCAGATGATTTGAGTAAGAATTCATGTAGGGGACCTTACTTAAAGTGGTTGCTATTTATTTATTTAAACAAGTAAATGTGTTAAGGCCTTTGCACCTCTCATGCCTGTTGGTTTAGAATACATTCTTTAGGTGCAGATTGGGTTGTTTTCCAACTTTGATCAGAATCTATTTAAGTATGCGTACTTTTTTATCTACGTAATTGGATAAATGAACCTTTTGTGTAGACCCGTTTACTTAACGTATAATTTTAACTGAAATCCACTGCTTTGATTTATCTTAGTAAAACATAAGTGCGGAAATGTAAAATAAGAATAATAAATATCAAGTACAAAGACACCAAATTTCACATGCATCGAGTTGGTTAGTATAATCCCTTCATTCCAACAGAGGATCAAATAGGATTGGGTCTTCATAATATTCTTTTTTCCTTGAGGCAATTCTTCATAATATTCTTCTAAATTTCCTTCTTGTTCTTGTTCTCCGTGAATAGAACTTGGATTGGCAACATTTGTGGGATTTTATCTTTTCTGTTTAACCAAGCTTTTTCCAGTCAAGCTTTCTGACCAACTTATCCACAGCCAAGTTTTCCAGCAACTATGGATATTATTTTTCTAGTTCAACTGAGCCGTGTTTGCTGATTTTAATCTATCAGCCCATCAAACAGTTTCTTAATTGTTTCAATATTTGTTGGCTTGATTATTCCCAATTTTGTTTATTTGTATAACATGTTTAGACTCTCTCTCTTTTGGCGGCTGAAGACAACTGATAAAGGGGATTGTTGCGAATCACGGAAGCACACACAAATGAGATCAATCAGGCACCCATAAAGAGTCACGGATTTAAAAGTTTAACCCGTAACTGGGCTATGTTCTTTGGTGACGGCTATCTGTTTTCATATGTGGAGAAAAAAGAGAGTACCAAGGATACTGAGCAGATACAGAGATGGGATGAGGATACAGTATGTGGTGGCCCCAAGGCCTCCTTTTATACTGCAACATGAGAATACCAATTGTATGCATCAATCCAACCCAACAACTCACAACCAATCAGGATTCAGGAGGCGGATCAGGCATCTTAGCAATCCAACCCAACATCTCTCAGCCAATCAGGATTCAGGAGGCGGATCAGACATCTCAGCAATCCAACCTAATAGCTCTCATTCAACATAATTTAGGAGGCAAATTAGGCATCTCAACAATCCGACCCAACAACTCTCTGCCAATCAGAAGGCATGACAGAGATCAACCACATTAGTAATCCAACCCAATAAATGGTTAGGATTCAAGTTGTATCAACAATCTCCACCTTGAATTGAATCCCCGTATAGCAGAATTAACTACTGCTAGCCTCCACTAGGATTGATTCTTGATAGCAAAGTTAACCACTACTATACTCCACCATGAGTTGAATTCTCCACTAGTAGAATTAACCATTGCTAGACTCCACCGAGGTTGATTTCTTCTATAACAGAATTAACCACTACCATACTCATCATGAATCGAATTCTCCACTTGCAGAATTAGATATCGGGGTTGATATAACAAAATTAACTACTGCTAGACTCCACCGGGGTTGAATTCTCATATAGAAGAATTATCCACTGCTTGAAATTCATGTAATAGGATTTAAAGAATTATAAACAATATCCACCTTGAAATTTATCCTTAGAGAAGCTTTGTCGGGCTTCACCTTGCCGACGCCAATACCTCCTTAAGGCTATTGTCAGATGTCGATATTAAGCATGTCCAAACAATGCTTGAACTTACTCACATGAATTGTATACATATGCATGGCGTATATGATCTTCTGCTTGTTACCCTTGATGACAACTACCCCCGCCTTTGGCAACCTGCGCGACTCCATCTTCAACATTGTACCTATATCCTTTAGTGTTGAGATATTTCTACATTCCATGTATCTTTTCAGATAATTTATTTCCTTTTGTCTATCTTATGTAATTTATCCATAGGCCTCTCCCCTATATAAGAGAGCCTAGGGTTACAGGAATAAACAACGATTCTTTTTCTTCCAACATGGTATCGAAGCGGCGGTCCTAGACCAGAGCTCTCGTATCCAAAACCCTAACCCCACCTCGGCCCCCACCCGCAATCTGCAAGCCCCATCTCCTCGTGCGCTGCTGCCCCACGCCTGTCGCCGCTCCACGCGAGCCGCAGATCCCTGTGCGCTACCACCCGTGCGCCTGCGCTGCTCCACGCGTGCCCCTCCGGGCGCCTCCACGCGCACTGTCCTGTGCGCCTTCACGTGCGCATCCTAGCGCGTCGCAGCGCCGTCTTGCGCGTTCTCGCGCGTCCATCTTTGGGCGTCGTTTTTCGCGCGTGGCTCCTCTGCGTGCTGCTCCTCCAAGCACCGACGCTGTTCGCTTCTTCTCATTAATGGATTTGGGGGCATAAGTGTACATATGCACCCAAATCCACGTATATTTGTGTAGACATTCACCGTTGGTCTACAAACCCTAGTCTTCTACATCCGGCAAGATGTTTCAGAATAAAGTTGATGTACACGCCACATGCGCATTCAGAGGACCGGCGCCTATTGTTAAAATGGACGGGACAAACTATGAGCTCTGGGCTATGCAGTTCAGGACCCTTATGAAATCGAATGGTAAGAAACACATTCTTATTGTGGAAGAACCGGTGGAGAAGGCTGAGGTAAACGCCTCATGGGAGGCAGACGACACATATGCCAAGGTTTGGCTTTCCGGAACATTGACGATTGAAATCACCAATGATGTGTTACATCAGCCCACTGCTAAAGCAATGTGGGATATCCTCGCAACAACATATTCTCAAGCGAGGAATGAGACAAAGATCCTCCAACTCCAGCATGACATATTCATTATCAAGCAGAACAGACGTCCTCTGCATTCTTTGTATACATCCTTGCGTGATGTTTGAGAAGTTTCACAGTTTCATGCCTCTTACGGGAACTCCAGAGCAGCAGAAGGCATATAGGAATGCTACCATGGTAGGGTATTCCTAGCAGCACTTGACCCTGAATATGATGCTGCTCGCTCTCAGATTCTTGCCGATGCCACCATTCCCCCATGAAAGAAGCGTTCCGCAGGCTCAACAGGATCACTATTCCTTACAATGTTTCTAGTCAGACTTCCTCGGCCATGGCAGCCTCCCGAGGAAGAGGAGGTCATTATACTCTTTGTGGATGCGGACCTCGTGGTAGAGGAGGTCACACTCGTCAGCCTTGCACTTTCTGTCACTGCCCAGGACATACCGAGGAGACATGCTATTCGAAGAATGGGTTCCCAGCTTCAGCCCGCGTTGCAGAACAGATTGAGTCTCCTGCTGCTTCTACTCTAGATCAGAGGTTTGATCACCTCGTAGCCAGACTGAGGAATATTATACATCCTTTTACATCACCATCCTCAGGAGATCATTCAGATGTGGCAGCCTTAGCTTCTGCCAGTACTGCTGCTGCCAGCACCTCAGGTATCTATGCTTTTATATCTTGTCATGGCTCTGAGATTTCGGAATGGATTATGGACTCTGATGCAATACAACATCTATGTGGAGACAGACATCAGCTTACGTCATATAGAAAGGTTAAGCCATGTCGAACAGTTGTGATAGCTGATGGGACTCATTCTCCGATCACAGAACAGGGAGAGATGATCACCTTGACGCCTTCGATGCGTCTGCAGAACGTGTTACATGCTTTAGATTTCTCTATGAATTTGCTTTATATTAGTCAGATTACCAAGGATTTGCACAATCGAGCTATTTCTGACCCGTCGACTCTTGCTTTTTAGAATATTCTAACGGGCAACATGATTTGGTGTGGCAGTGAGCAGGGTGGCCTCTATCGTCTGGTTCGGACTCCATATGTTGGCATATCTTCTCTTTCGTCTGGATCTGTCTCTCCATTCATCTGGCACCTTTAGTTTGGTCATCTCCCTCTTCAGAAGATGTGTCATATGTTGCCGCATAGTTTCATCTACTTCTTCCTTTCAGTGCGAAGCTTGTCAAATTGGAAAGCATCATCGGTCTGCCTTTCCCAGTCGTCAGAGTCGGAGCAGCAACTCCCTTTTTGAGTTATTTCATGTTGACATATGGGGTCCAAGCGGTGTACCTGATAATCAGGGACAAATTCTATCTTGTAACTATGGATAATTTTCCACGTTTGTCGTGTGCGTTTCTTTTGAAAAATAAATCTCAAGTAAGGGATGTAATCTAAACCTTTATTAATGAATTGAAAATATTTTCTCTACCTTTGTGAAGTTTGTACGAACTGATAATGCGTTAGAGTTTTGTACTCGTGATATCTCATATCTTTTCACCTAGAGGGATTATCCATCAAACATCTTGTCCTTACACATCTCAGTAAACTGGTGTTGATGAGAGAGAGCATCGTCACCTTTTTGATGTCACTCTGACTCTCCTCATTCAGAGTCGTGCATCACACTCGTTTTGGGGTGATGTCATTCTCACGGCATGCTATTTGGTGAACCGTATGCCGTCTTTTGTCTTGGTGGAGAAAATTCCTTTCTCCATATCCATTCCTGAGAATGAATTATTCTCATTTACCCCTCGTGTGTCTGGATCTGTCGCTTTTGTTCACCAGTTGACTCCTGGTCTTGACAAGCTTGCTCCTCGAGCTGTCAAATGTGTGTTTGTTGGATACTCTAGGACTCAAAAGGGATATCGGTGTTATGATCCTTTGTGCAGAAAATATTATGAGTGCTGATGTCACGTTTTTTGAGTCTGTGATTTACTTCTCTCTTACAAGTGATAGGTTGGCTTTATCCAACACAGAGGACGCCGTCTATGCCACCTCCTTCCATGCCTGCTGTCCCACCTCCACCAGCTCCACCTCCTCTACCACCACCGCCGCCATCTCCACCTCTTTCTCCACCCCCTCCTACTACCCAGTCACATGCGCCACATGTTCCATCCCTACCTAAGTTCTACACTCGTCGGTCTTCTTTTGCTCATGGTCATCACCCATCTTCCACAGAGCCCCAGGTTTGTTTTGATAATATAGTGTCTAACGATGGGTTTGGAGATGTATCTGCAGGAATCATTGCAAGAAATTACCACACAGATGGGGGACTTTCCCTCTGATATGGATATTCCTATTATAGTTCTAAAGCAGAAGAGATCTTATGCTTCCTATCCCCTAGCTTCTCAAGTCTCCTTTCATCGTCTCTCAAGTGATTTCCAGAAATTTGCAGTGGTTCTATCTGCCGTGGAAATTCCACGGAATTATGATGCGGCATTGAAGGATAGTCGATGATGCTTGGCTATGGAAGAGGAGATGGCTGCGCTACAGTCACGTGGTATGTGGAGTCTAGTGACTGCTCCAGTTGATGCGTCAGCTGTGGGATGCAAATGAGTGTTCACTGTGAAACACCGTACGGATGACAGTGTAGATCACTATAAGGCGAGACTTGTGGCACATGAGTTCACTCTGACATATGGGGTGGACTATCATGATACTGTCTCTCCAGTGGCTAGGCATTATACTCTGTGTATTCTTCTGTCAAATGTATGTTTGTTGGTTACTCTAGGACTCAAAAGGGATATCGGTGTTATGATCATTTGTGCAGAAAATATTATATGAGTGCTGATGTCATGTTTTTTGAGTATGTGATGTACTTCTCTCTTACAGGTGATAGGTTGGCTTCATCCAACACAGAGGACGTCGTCTATACCACCTCCTCCCATGCCTGCTGTCCCACCTCCACCAACTCCACCTCCTCTACCACTACCGCCGCCATCTCCGCCCCCTTCTCCACCCCCTCCTACTACCCATTCACATGCGCCACATGTTCCATCCCTACCTAAGTTCTACACTCGTCGGTCTTCTTCTGCTCATGGTCATCGCCCATCTTCCACAGAGCCCCAGGTTTGTTTTGATAATATAGTGTCTAACGATGGGTCTGGAGATGTATCTGTGCATGAATCATTGCAAGAAATTACCACACAGATGGGGGACTTTTCCTCTGATATAGATATTCCTATTGTAGTTCTAAAGCAGAAGAGATCTTGTGCTTCCTATCCCCTAGCTTCTCAAGTCTCCTTTCATCGTCTATCAAGGGATTTCCAGAAATTTGCAGTGGTTCTATCTGCCGTGGAAATTCCACGGAATTATGATGAGGCGTTGAAGGATAGTCGATGATGCTTGGCTATGGAAGAGGAGATGGCTGCGCTACAGTCATGTGGTATGTGGAGTCTAGTGACTGCTCCAGTTGATGCGTCAGCTGTGGGATGCAAATGAGTGTTCGCTGTGAAACACCGTGCGGATGACAGTATAGATCGCTATAAGGCGAGACTTGTGGCATGTGAGTTCACTCAGACATATGGGGTGGACTATCATGATACATTCTGTCCAGTGGCTAGGCATTCTACTCTGCGTATTCTTCTGTCGGTTGATGTGACAAGAGATTGACCCCTATACCGGCTTGATGTGAAGAATGCCTTTCTCTATGGTGATCTGCAGGAAGAGGTTTACGTGTAGTAGCCACTGGGGTTTTCTGCTGATGGGGAGTGTCAGAAGGTATGCAGGCTTGACAAGGCTATATATGCCCTTAAGGCAGAGTTCAAGAGCATGGTTCCAAAATCTCTCGGACTTGATAGAGCAGCAGGGGTTTGTGCGATTGACTGCCGATCACTCCTTGTTTGTACAGAAGACCCATAGAGGTACTATTGTCATTCTTGTGTATGTTGATGATATTATTGTTACAGGAGATGACAAACAGGGCATTCAGGGTGCCAAGGACTTCCTAGGTCAACAATTTGTGACCAAGGATCTTGGACATCTATGTTACTTCCTTGGGTTGGAATTTGCACGGAACCAGAGAGGTCTTGTGATGACCCAGAGGAAGTATGTTGCAGATCTTCTTTCACAGAAATGTATGGTAGATTGCAGACCTGCCACTACTCCTATTGACCCGAGCATGAAGCTATATGATGATGACATTGAGGAGGTCGACAAGAGGAGGTACATGGAGCTTGTTGGCAAGCTACTATATGTGACCATCACCAGACCCGACATATCCTTTGTTGTGAGCAAAATAAGTCAGTTTATGGAGCAGCCCAGACAAGCACATATGGATGCAGTCCATATGATTCTGAGATACCTGAAGACTTCACCTGGTACAGGACTTCTTTTCAGCAGTGGTACATCTCTATCAATTACAACATGTGCAGATGCAGATTATGCTGGATGTCCAAAGCATAGAAAGTCTACCTCAGGCTTTGCTGTGTTTATAGGGAATTCTCTGGTTACATGGAAGAGCAAGATGGAGACTGTTGTTGCCAGATCTAGTGCTGAGTCATAATACAGGGCTATGGCACAAGCTACCACAGAGAAGATGTGGGCCAGATCTAGTGCTTTAAGAGCAAGGTCGGAGACTTCATCATGTATAGACTTTCAAGTCTCAACCACAGACCGCCTACGGAATTCTCTGACACTCGGATCCGAATCACCCGAATCCGAAATCGAATCGGACCCAATTGAGGGTCTGCATGACCGATTAATATTCAATTATATTGAATAAACCCAGATTGATCCGTAGATCACTAATCGAATCCTATTCAGTTGCAATCGATCAAAAATCGATTGCATCATAATTCATGTCATCGAAAAAGTTGTGGCGCAGTCTAAATCGCAAAATAAACCGAGACTAGCATAAAGATCGATTCAATGAAATAAGAGCAATGAAATTGACCATTCATCGATCGGAGGTCATTTGACAATTTAAAATTGTGAAATTTAATCGCAAACCAAGACTGTATCTCGACAATCTCTGAATTCATCTCAAATTTTGATCGTCATTCTGAGACAGTCGAAACGAGCTATTATACATCTGAATCGGAGATTCGGGTGTAAAACAGATGGCTTTGATATTCCATATAAGAGAGAGACAGATAAATGATTTAGAAAATATTTTACAAGTGTAAATTGCCAACAACCAACACATAGCCTTAAAATTCTCTCCACTTGTCAAATCAATGGCCACCTCTCTCCCTTATTTATATCTCCCCAAACCTCCCTTTATTCTTCCCTATTTCTTCTCCCAAATTCCATCGAGAAACCCCCCCAAATCTCTCCAATTTTTCCAGCAAAGAAGTTTCAGCTCCTCCCCTTCTTCTTGTTGTTATGCAGCACTCCAGCAGAGCTGGAGAGTAGCTGTTGCTGCCATTTGCAGCAGCCACTGCTGCTGTCGAGCAGCCTTGGAATGCTGCTCTGATCTGCAACAGTTGCAGCTGTCCAAAGCAGCCGAAGGAGCCTGCTGCTCCTTGTTGTAGAAGCAGCTCAGCTGTTGTCAGAATCCTGCCAGCAGCTGCTGGTGCCAAGTTTAGTGCAGCAACATATGCTTCTCTTCTCCTGGAGCTGCTCCAAAGTAGCCTCCTGTCGCTGCTGCTCCCATCTTCCATGCAGCCCTCTGCTGCACCCATTGGACCTGTTGTTACTTGCATTTTGATCTCTAAATCTTGGAGATCAAAGGTACAATCCACCTTTTTCTGTCTTCCATGCATAATTCAAAATATATTATTTTGCTTCTAAAATTAGATGAAAATTTGAAGTTCCACATGGAATTTATCATATGCTCCTGATTTCCTAAATTTTTGAGGATAAAAATTAGGTGATTAGTATGGATTTGATCTTGATATCAGACCTATAATTGTTCCAGTTTGCCTGCTTAAAAGACGAGGATTTGATGGTGATTTGCATGCATTTAGCACTAAATTCAGACTATTGTTATATCTGATTTCATGTTAAAATCTTGAAAGTCAGTTACTCCTGACGAGTCATTGGAGATGGAGCGCTGGTGGCGAGTAAAGGGAAGTGGGGTGGCGGGCTCATCTTGGGCGGAGGCATCCGGGAAGCCACCCGCGTGCAGGAGGTTCGGCGAGGGGCCTTCTTTGTCGGGTCTTGGTAAGGAGACGCGAGGCGCAGCGCTGGTCGTCAAGCGGTCGAATGGGGAGGGGGAATGGGTAAAGGTTTCGCATGCTAAGCCCGGGAAGAAGTGGTTCCGCTGCGGGCAATGTGGTCATCTTGCGTCGGCTTGCCGACTTCCGCCTCGTTGCTTTGCATGTGGTAAGGTGGGGCATCGCATGTCGACGTGCAGGGGCGGTGGTGATTCTCGTGACGTTCCTGGCTCTAGGGCGCGTGGCGCGTCGCTCGGGTGGGGTCTGCGTGGACATATCGAAGGCGCTTTGGGAGCCAGGGGTTCTCGTTCTTTTGCTCAGGTGGTGAGTGGCGGTGGCGCGAAGGCGGTGGGTCTTCATTCTCGGTTTGCTTCTACGGGTGGGACCACCGATCCTTATCCTGGTGGTCCTGAGATGGAGGGCGGAGCGGGGGTTGTTTCCGTATCGTCGTGGGCTTTGCATGGGGAGCTGGGGGATGCTTATACAGGGGTTGGTGGCTCTCGCGGTGAGGTGGTGCAGGGGGAGGTGGTGCTCGGGGAGGCGGTGAGGGGAGGTGGTGGCTGCGGAGGTGGTGCTGGGGCCGCCAGTCCGGGGGAAGGCGGCGCATGGGTTGGTGGCTCTCGCAGGCAGGCGGTGCAAGGGGTGCCTTTGCACGGGGTGGGGTTGCATGGGGAGCATTTGCAGGTGGATCACGAGGGGGAGCATCGTGCCGGTGCCGGTCTTCTGGTGGCGGTGGGGATCCTGCATCGACCAGGCGTCGCTTGGGAGTCGGTTCGTGTCGCCACCCTGGATTTCTTGGGTCCCCAGTTCGATGGGGACTTCGTCATTTTGGACTCCTCGAGATGCTGCGTTCGTGGCCTCTCCCCGGAGGAACGTGAGCGGCTTTTTGGTCAGTTCGAAGTTGGTGATGTGGTGTGACGCCGTTTGAGGGTTGCGGACGGCGCTTTCTCTGATACGGAGGTATGTGTGGCGGAGGTGCGGGGAGCGCCTTTCCTTTCTCGCACGGTTCCTGCCCTCTCTAAGGTGGTTCGAGGCTGGGGGGAAATTCTGGCGGTTCTTGACGATGGCCTTGGGCCGGGCAAGGATTGGACGTGCGCTCGTCTTCTGCTCGAGTGCTCTCGTGCATTTCTCGCCAACTCGGTTGACAAGGTTTTTTTTGAAAGCATGAAGATAGGTTGATGGACCTTCAAGCTGGAATTCTCCATTCTTTCGCCTTCGGCGGCGCTGGAGAGCTTGCCGCCCTCTACGGCGGTTCGCGACGGTGATACGGATGAGGGACTCGGTCCCGACGTTTCATCTTCATCTCGCCACGTGTCATTTCCCAAGGAAGAGTCTGAAGAGTCGCCTGGGGAGCGATTATGTGCTGGCACGCTTTCTCGGCCACTGTGGGAAACGTGTGCAAAATCTGACATGCGGGGTTTGGTGGCTGTGCGCTCTTTCGAAGTCGATACACATTCTCTGAATCCATCTACTTTGTCGGCTGACTCCTTGCAATTATCGTTCTCGGGCCACGTGACCAATCTGTCTTTGCGTCCGGTATTCGGATCGCTCCATGTTGGATCCAATTAGCCTTTCATGTGGGCTCCTTCTGATCCGCTCCCTCATGCGGATCCCCTTTCTATGGCATCCTCTTATCACCTCGGCCCGACCGATGGTTCCTTGACATTGCCTTCGCGGATTCACCTGGAGGAAATTGATTCACCTGCTGTCAGGCCTTCGGTTATTTCCCCTTCGACCCCTGTGACTCCATCGGCCACGTCTGACCATGCTCCTGGTGGTCTTGATGGAGCGTCTGATGTTCTTGGTGGAGCTTCGGGTAGGGCTGTCGCTTCCCTTGTGGTGGGGAGCTCTGCTGCCTCCCGCTTTGGGAAGAGCTACAAAAGGCGTGCTCATTCAATTCTTGGAGATTCAATGGTGTCTACTTGTCTGTCGTTTCGCGACACGGTGGCGGAGGCCGCTGGCCTTTCTCTTATCGGGGGACAGTCAGCGGGTTCCCTATGAAGATTTTATCTTGGAAAGTTCGCGGGCTTGGGGACTCTGACATGCGGCGTGCGTTGGGGATACGTCTCTCGGAGTGGGATTGCGACATCGGATTTATCCAAGAATCGAAGCTATCAGGGGTGGATGATGTTCTTTGGAGGTCCTTCGGTGCTGGGCCTATGGACGATTTTCGCTCGATGGACGCGGTCGGCGCGTCGGGAGGCATTATTTTGGCTTGGCGCTCGGCGAGGTTTTCTTTTTCCTCAATGCACGTTGGGCGTCATCTCTTTCGGTGATTTTGTCTCGGGTGGACTCTAATACATTCATTGCTTGCACATGTATTTGCGTGCCTACTTCCCATGTGTTGCGGCGGGAGCTTTGGGATGATCTGCGGGCGAAGGCCTCGGCCTTTGGGGATATTCCGTGGATCATGGGGGGCGACTTTAACGTAACTGTTCTCTCTGACGATCGTCCGCGCGGCCGTGGGGACCAAGACCCGGGCTCCAGCGACTTTATTGACGTCATTCGCGATTTGGCTTTGGAAGGGCTAGTGCCAAATGACATTTCTTATACCTGGAGGAACAATGCTTCAAGATCAAGGATTGATAGGTTTCTAGCGAACATAAAACTAATGGAGGCTTTCCCCTTATGTGCGGTGTCGTCTCGACCACGCTCGTTCTCTGACCATAGTCCAATCGTGTGGGATTCTGGGGATGACCTTCGTCCTCGGGGTCTCTTCCGGTACGAACGATGCTGGCTCTTGGAGCAAAATTTTAAATAGGTGGTGAAGAATCATTGGGAGCAGACCTCGTCTGTGGGGTCCGCTGCCCGTCGCTTCGATCATAAGCTCGCGTCTCTGAGAAGGGTCTTGGCCACGTTCAAGAAGGAGTCCCGCTTGGCTCGCGTGGCAGCTCGGAAGGCGGCTGAGGACGTCATCCAGCGGCTGGATCGTTTGGAGGGCGATAGAGATTTGCTTTCGGAGGAGCTTCTGGAGCGCAGTGCTGCCACTGATGTCGTCAAAGCGGAGGATAAGAAGCGGGCCATGGAATGGCGTCAGCGATCACGCTTACGTTGGCTGAAGGAGGGCGATGCGAATACCACGCTCTTTTATCGGGTGGCCAGCGGTAGAAGGCACTTCAATTCTATCCATTCTCTTATGGTGAATGGGTCTCTCATCCAGGGGGATAAGGACCTGGGCGAGGCTCTGGGGGATCCTTTCGAGAATACTTTTAGTATGCGCTCCCAGCGTGTTGGGCGTTGGTGTGGCCGGGGGGCTCCCTCTATTCTTTCTTCGGACGCTGCGACCCTGATTAGGTCGTTCTCTTTGGATGAGCTCAAGGGGACCGTTTGGGACCTTAACGCAGACGCTTCCTCGGGCCCTGATGGCTTTCCAGTGGCCTTCTACCGTGATTTTTGGGACGTGGTGGCTGATGACGTTCTGGAGGTCGCCCGTGAATTTGTGATGGTAACCGGGGGTTCGACAAAATAATAAGGCCCTTATTGTGCTCATCCCTAATTCCAATTCGGCTAATCGCATGGAGGATTTCCGGCCGATCTCTATCTCCAATGGCATTTACTTAATCATTGCGAAAGTCTTGGCCAGGAGGCTGGCTCCCCTCCTTGACTCGTTGATCTCGCCCACTCAAGCAGCCTTTATTCGTGGGCGTCAAATTAATGACTGCTTCGCGGTGGCCTCCTAGTTGGTGGAGGCTTAGAGGAAATCGTTTACGAAGGGGATCCTATGGAAGATTGATTTTGCAAAGGCCTACGACTGCCTTGACTGGCGTTTCTTGTGGTCGGTGTTGCGGCAGAGGGGCTTCCCGGCGGCGTGGATATCCTGGGTTCGCCGCTGCGTTTCCACGTCATCCTTTTCTATTCTTCTTAATGGCTGCCCGGTTGGGGGTTTCTTCCAGCCGAGGAGTGGGGTGCGTCAGGGGTGTCCCCTCGCTCCCCTCTTGTTTGTGTTGGCTGCTGACGTGTTGCCACGTATGATTGATGGCGTGGCTACGGCGGGCCTCACCCATGGTTGCTCCTTGGGGGACTTCCATGTCCCTCTGATTCAGTTCGCTGACGATACTATTTGTTTTATCGAGGGAGGCCCGTCCGCGGTTTCCGGTATGGCTACTACTCTTCAGCTATTCAGCGAGGTTTCGGGTCTCTTGTTCAATGGGACTAAGTCTAAGGTGGTTCCATTCGGTATGCCACAGGCGGAGGTCTTGGAGTGCGGCCAGCTGCTGGGCTCCTCCCCCGGGGGGCTTCCCATCGACTATCTTGGCTTGCCCCTGTCTGTGGGCCGCGCCCGGCCTCGTGATTGGAAGGCAGTGGTGGAGAAGATGGAGGCGCGCCTGACCGGGTGGCGCGCGGCTCTCTTATCCAGGGGTGGACGGTTGGTACTTCTCAAAGCGGTGCTCTCTTCCATTCCAATCTACTTCTTTTCTGTTCGTGGTATGCTTAAGGGGATTCGGGTGCAGTTGGAGAAATGTATGAGGGGTTTCCTATGGGGAAGGATGGGCGAGGGAAGTAGGGGATGCCTTTGGTGGGTTGGGGTGATGTTACGAGGCCGAAGCGGTTGGGGGGCTTGGGGGTGAGGCGTGTGGATGCGGTTAATGAAGCACTTCTACTTAAATGGGCTGCACGGTTTTGGGGGAATGAGGACAGCTTCATGTTGAATATTCTGAGGGAGACCCTGGGGGCGTACTTCGTGCTCGTTCCTAGGGTGAATTCTTCTGATCACCTTTCCAATTTCTGGCGTGGGGTCTTGAATGTCTTCAATCAGAACCGCTCCCTTTTTAAACCCACTCTGGGTAGGGGCAACTCTTTTCGCTTTTGGATGGATGATTGGTCGGGCAGGGGTCCTATCAAGGATGCATTCCCTCGTCTGTTTGCCTTGGTGGAAGACAAAGATGCTTCGGTGGCCTCTTGCTGGAGCGAGGGCTGCTGGTGCCCTAGGATTATTGCAAACCTTTCGGATCAGCGGTTGGACGACTTCCTGTCGTTAATGGCTTTTCTCGCGGATGTTATCAAGCCCACTGACGGCCGGGATCACTGGCAGTGGTTGGATGGTTCCTTCTCTACGAGGAAGGCATACTTGGCTCTTGTCCCTAACACGCATGAGGATGACACGCTTCTTGTGCGCGACTGCAAGTTCTTCTGGGGGCTCAAGTTGCCTGAGCGAATTGGTATATTCCTTTGGCTTCTTCGCAGGGGGAGATTATTAACTCGTGATCGGTGTGCCTCTTTGTTTCCAAATGTTGGGCCCAACTGCGGGTTGTGTGGCATGGAGCGGGAATCCATTGATCATCTCTTCCTTCATTGCGGTCGCGTTCGTGATCTTTGGGCGGACCTTGCTTGGCTCAACACTGTCTCCTTCGGCTCCTTCTGCGAGAGCTTGGTGACCTCAATGGGCAGGGCTAGGAGGGAACTCATGGACCCGATTGCGCGCTTGTGGAACATTTGGTTGGGGAGGAATGAGGCTCTCTTCGCGGGCCAACGTTTCTATCGGGAAAATATCGCGATCCTTGCTTCGCGCCTTATGCACGGTTGGTCTCCGGGGTAGGCCAGCTTTCCGTTCTTGCTGGGGGTGCTGTTCTTACGGGTGCTGATGATGGTTCCTGCTTCTTCTTTCCTATGTAAAAACTCTTCTTTTTTTCTCTTTCGTTGTAAAAACTCTTTTCTCTATCTTTTTAATATATAGGGGTGAACACCAACGAGTGTATCCCCCTTTTTGGAGCGTCAAAAAAAATCTGAAAGATTTGGGAGTGATTTGTATGTGATTGAAGTATAATTTCAGAACATTAATTCGTTACAGATTAGATGTTGGAACAATGGGAAATTGGGGATAAATAGCTTGAAATTAAGCAGAATTTCAGACCACTGATAGTTACAGATTTCATGCTTGAAGTATAAGAGATTTGGGGGTAAATAGCACACAATTGACTCTAACTGCTAGTTACTAATTATCTATAGTTTTTATGATTGATTTAAGGAGAAATTGGAAGTGTTTTACATGCATGTAGGCCCAAAATCAGACCATTTATTAAGCCCCAGATTGCATGATTGAGAGATGAAAAATGGAGTGTGATTGTCATATATTTAATATAAATTTCAGACTATTAATATGATCCAGAATTCATGCTTGGAAGATGAAAATTTGGGTGAATTGCATGCATACTAAATTCAGATCACTATATGTTGTGTAAACAGGTAGCTCAGATCTCGAGCGTCACATTCATGGTATCAGAGCAGTAGTACCACGCTACACGCATTCGCATTATTATAACTCTGATCGCATTAAGTTCTCAAATAGTGACAGTCCTTCGACTTTTCGCGAGTCTGAGAAGGGAAAGAATGATATTCAAATTCAACAACCACATGTGTCATCTTTTTGCAATTAATTTTCATATTAAGTCCCAAGAAGAGGAAAGCACAGTTAAGGGTATATGCGAATACCAACTACGACTAATGATATTGGTTCTCGTGTAAAATCATGGCATCTAGAGCCTGCCAGGGGATGGCGAATTATTCTGACCACATCCTGACCACCCTCATCGACCTCCAGCAATAGCAGACTGCTATGAGAGATCAACAAGACTGGATCTTAACCCAACAGACCGATCACTGATAGACAAACCGCCATTGAGATGAGGTTCGAGGAGTTATCTTATTTCACCTATCATCCATCTTAGGATGGAACACGACATGAGCAGCCTCAGTATGTAGAGGTTCATCTGACTCAGTTTGATGATCCACATGAGGAGTTTCCAGTAGAGGGTGGAGATCATGAAAAGGAGCGATCACTCTGCCATTCATAAGCATCAACCAGTTTTCACTTCATACCAGCGAGCCAATGTGATCGAGTTCGAGGGAACCGAGACACTAGATGAGGTTGAGCAATGGTTGAAGAGTGACGAAGGTACTCCAGATGATTTGCGCACCAGGAGATACATGGTTACTGTTGGAGTATATGTGTTATGCATCACTTATGGTGTAGATGGGTAAATGGATCACCCCAGGATCCATTTACCACATCCAATTGTTTAGTCCCACATCGACCGTCTGTTGGATATGGAGACTCAGTGAGGGCTATAAGAAGCCCCATACCCTCTATATTCAGTGAGAAAGTTCAATGCATAGATCCGTTCTTTGAGACATTCTCCCATGATTTCATCCCGCTCCTTAGGCAGTAGGGTTGCATGTTAAAATTCTTGAGTTCTTAATGTTTTATCTTTTATCTCTGATACGCTTCCGCATTATATTTTCTGACATGGTATCAGAGCGGGTTCGATTCTCAAGGGTTTATATTCTTTGTTTATGTTCGAGATTCGAGATTCAATTCTCTATTGTTATTAAAGATCATTTTTATGAAGATCATCGAAGGATTGAAGATTCCTAGCGGCGGCGAGATGGGTTCCCTGATGAGGAACCCTAACTCCACATTAGCGACACTCCGCCGTGTTCTCCAAGCCCGATTCTCCTAGCGGCGCATGATAACCTCCATCTCCAGCTGCGATAGGAGGCGCGCCCTCTCCTGCCAAAAGTCGATGTCCCATGTTCAGGCGGCCACACTCGCCCTGGCGAAGGCAATGAAGCAGCCCCTCTCGGTGAAGGCGATGCCGCCTCCTCTACAAAAGTCCTGACGGTGTAGTGCTACCCTAAAACTCTTGCATGTGGGCCCTCCAGGCAAAAGCCCATCGAAGGTCTTCCGATTTCTTCGAAGGAGCGGTGTCGCACCTCTTCCGACACGAGCTCCTGGCGGAGCTTCTCCCCCTTGAGCGAGGAACCCTCTGGCGACATCTCCAATCCGACCGCGTGTAGGTGGCGCACAAGAAGCCACATCGATCTCCTCATAACAGTGTGCAGGCGACGTGCAACTCCAAGCAGCGGAGCCCTTCTCCAGACGCCGCCTCTCCTCGCGCTCTCCCTTCTGGCAGCGACATCCTTTGCAATCGGGGCAGAGCCTCAATCGGAGGCGGCGATCTTTCTTGGCGAGGGTTCCTAAGTAGGGAATCCTAAATAAGCTAGGGCCGTTTATTAAAAAAAATGAAAGAAAAAAGAGAGGGAAGTGGGCCATTAGTAAAAAAGAGGAGGGAGAGGATAGAGAGATGGTCTGTTGTGTTTTGTTAGCCCAATTGGGCTGAGGCAGTTTTGGGCCCAAATAGGCCACTTTTATTTTGTTAAAAAAAAAGAAAAGAGGCGTGCACAAAAAAACTTACGCAGGAAAACACACACACGAGAAAGTCGTAAAAAAATGAACGGCCACAAAAAAAGAAGGAAAAAAATTGAAACGACTATTTTTTAAAAGAAGTGAAGAAAAGCCGTGAATTTTTTTGAGAATTCTTTTTGTTTTCCCCATAGTCATATCTTCTCCCAACTTGATCAAAGTCCATTGTTTTTAGACAAGTATGGGAGAAAGGGGGAGTATTATGTAGAGTTCTACAGGCCGTATTTTCATATTCTCCAGACTCCAGGCCATCTTGACTTTCCAGACTCTATAGATATTCAGACTCGACGATCAGATTCCGAGTCTCCAGGTTGATTTGCACATGTCTGCGTTCAGTTGTTAGGTCCCCAGCTTTTCTGGTCGGCTCTGATTTTTCATATGTTACATAGGGAGTCCACAATACAGATCCCATTCCGTATGCCATGTGGGCTAGGGTTTTCATGTGATTTCATAGGGACTCCAGAGTAGAGATCCCATTCTCTGAGCCAGTATGGAGAGACCCAGTTCTCTAATGAGGAGACTTTTCAGACTCCATTCTCCAGTGATTGTGGACTCTGACGAGGTTGTTCTCCACAACTTTTTAGTTCGGCCCTTTTAGAGTTGGAGCAGTTGTCCACATGATCCAGTCTTTTACATGTGGCGGGCTAGAGTTCTCCAGGTGGAGACTCATCTTCAGTGGCTCTGACAGTTAGAGCACACTCAGTTTGACTCACACTCCAGCCTTTTTGATCTTCCTCGCCTGCACGGCATGGGAATCAACGTCCTCGACAACAACCGACAGTTGTGCGCGTTGAGTTGATATTGTCCGTAGTGTCCTATAACATGAGTTTGATATTTCTTTTTTTTTGGTCCAAGCTTAGCATGACATATTCGAGCTTGAGGGGGAGTGTTGGAGTATATGTGTTACGCATCACTTATGGCGTAGATGGGTAAATGGATCACTTTAGGATCCATTTACCACATTCAGTTGTTTAGTCACACATCGATCATCTGTAGGATGTGGAGACTCAGTGAGGACTATATAAGAAGCCCCACACCCTCTGTATTTAGTAAGAAAGTGCAATGCATAAATCAGTCGTATAAGGCATTCTCCTGTGGTTTCATCCCGCTCCTTAGGGAGTAGGGTTCTACTTTAAAATTCCCGAGTTTTTAATATTTTATCTTTTATCTCTAATACGCTTTCGCATTATAGTTTCTAACGGTTACCTTTTTGCGGAGTATTCATTGTTAGAGTTCGCTGGGAGATGGTGGGAGGCGACAATTTCTGAGATGGGACACGAGCTCACATGGGACGATTTCGAGAAGAGATTCAGATCCCACTTCTTCTCTGGGAAGTGGAAGGAGTCCAACGTCGAGCGGCTGATGACAGCTAAACAGTTCTTTGTTCGTTACACCGAGCTATCTCATCACACACCAGCAACAGTTGCATTCCCAAAGGTGAATTTAGAGAAATTCATCAAAGGGATGAGGGAAGAGGTGCAGGAGAAGCTGGCTGGACTACGAATCACATCTATCCGATGCTACTGATGCAACAGACAAGTTCAAGGACATCAGAGAGAAACATTTTTGGAGTTCATCTGGAGCGGTATCCACACATAGCAGTCATTCAGACCGATTCGACGACCGTTTCAGCAACAGAGATTTGCCGGACAGTTTCATCCTTTAGGTTCAACACTCTCTGGCAGTGCTCGCTCATCTCTAGTGACTACTTTAGGAGGAGCACTTGCCGGACTTGTCATCGGTTCAACACAACCATCTGGGTCGTAGAGAGTGGAGAGACCCACAATAGGTTGACTTAGAGCGCAAACACGATCACTCCACTTACATAGTCAGTCCGATGTTACTTGTGCAATCAGTGGGGCCACTACCGGTCTCATTGCCCTCATGGTGAAGGATATGGTATGATCCTTAAGCGCATCACGGAAGCGTGAGGATCGCATCGTATGCGATCGGGAGCGACTAGTCGTACTAGTTGCTCGATGCAACAGAAATTAAAATTTTTCATGTGATGAAACCACACGATCCAAGAACACTTCTCGGATCGTTTCGTCTAAACTACAAACAAGTAATAGGATTACCTCTTGAAGGGTGGTTGCGATCGAGTCTCTAAACGAAAAGACCTCCTGTCTCAAGTCCAATCCGACAGAGGAGACGCTTGCGAGCGTGTTGATGAAACACGTGATCCTCGCAATCCATGTTGATAATCCAAGCAGTGAATCTCCTGATCTCGACACACGAGATCCAACATCTTTTTCACGAGCGAGGCGCACTGAAGGAGACGGAGATTCACGAGCAATCGAACCGGCAACATAGTGACGACGTTGCGGCGATTGAGACTCTCTCTAGGGCATCCATGGTGGACGGCCATGAGAGAGGAAGAGAGAGGACGTGTATAGAGAATGAGAGAGAGAGAGAGCCTTGTGTTTTTCATTAGCATTTGAAGAGCAAGGGGTGCCCTTCTATTTATAATATTTTGGGATCCATGGATCTCAATACATGGGTAACACAAATCCAATGGCTCACGTTGATTTATGTTTCTTTTAATGGCTAAGATTTTTTTTGGGTAAAAACCAATAATAATTAATTTAATTTGGATTAAATGTATATTGATAAATCAATATTGATTTGATCCCAAATTAAATCAATCAAGCATGGAGATTATGGAATGAAGATTGCCTCCTTCCATAATATGGGATTTGGTGGCATTCTCATTTAATCTCATGATATCTCTTGAGATAACATTGTTCCATGGAAATCTCCAAGATTCAACAACACTTGTTGTAAATTATTCAACAAAAATAATTCATAATTATTTTGTGAATATTGCAATCTTGCCATTGGAAAATTGTGAATTACATTCACAACCCAAAATAAAATGTGAATTACATTTTCAGTTATTTATCCAATGTGAATCGAATTCACATCAACATTTAATTAACAAATGTAAATTACAAATTGCTCTCTTATATATTATAAATCACATTTGTAATATATATGATTAATATGGATAGTGTTATCCACATTATTCATATCCATGATAATTAAATTACATTTAATCATCTTCGATCTCTATTCTCATTTGCCCAAATAATATGAATCACATTCACATTATTCACATCTTTGATAATCAAATCACATTTAATTATCTAAGATAACTCTCTTTATAATATGAATCAAATTCATATTGTTCATGATAATTGAATCACATTTAATTATCCATTTTCTCAATGCTCGGATACATATATCAACAATGAAATTATCCGGAACTCTTTCAAGGATAATGCGCTTTCTCTACGGATACTTGGAGATAAGGACAAGGCGATTGTATTGTTCCACGTATAGTGACTTGGATATTGAGATCACATCTCAAATCCAGATCTCGGGCCTCCCATAGATGCTTGATTAAATGAAGACCGCAAATCTAATCTTCTCATTGTATCCGAATCACATTGAGATCAATGTCCAATATTTGGATTAAGATCAGATTACTTCTCTACTGAGAGGAGTCACTAAAATCCAGCCTTGTTTCATCACTCCCTAGGAATGGAAGCGTCATGGTTATACAACCGTTTATGATCACATCACCCTCTGGTATTCCTAATACCTGTACATCCTGCATACTTGAAGACCTAGAATAATCCCAAAGTATATGATCAATTTTACACTGTCTACTTCAGGGATTTATCATTAAGTTTCTCAATTGTCATTGGGAGTTGGTACCGATCATATACTTTCCAAAAGTATATATCAATCCTTACAAATTCAGTTATCATACCTACGTGTTGATCATATACTTTCCAAAAGTATATATTAATCCTTACAAATTCAGTCAAGCTTCCAAATCGAGACGACCGCGCGCGGAATTTGATTCTTCCCAATATCTCACGAGTGAGCTCATGTCTTTCGGTTTAGGAAATGAACCTGTTTGATCCCTTTGAGAGATCGTATTACTCATATGCCGTTGTATGCACACCAGCGCGCCGGTGTATAGACCTTGATTAGGTCATCAACCTATTGGTCTGCCAAATGTACATACTCAGACATATAGTAACACATCTGTCTCCGGTCAGAGGATACGTGCCTATATCATGACAGCATACGACATAGGACTTTGGTTATCTCGATCTCGCTAAGTCAACTCTTTGACCTAACTAATCTGACACCTCCGAATCTCTATTCCCATGTAGAGGACCTGCATCAAGAGGTTGGTCAGATATCAGCCTAGTGAGAAAGGATTGCCATCTCTTACTCAGGCTGGAGATCCTCTCTTCACAATCATTTAACGGTACTTGATGAGTCCTCAATCTAACTCTTAAGATATTCATCCAAGCATCAACCTCTATTATTCAATAATTGAATCAACAGTTGTATGACCATTAAGACGACCATGGTACATAACCCTAATTGTACTAAGGGACCTATTATGCAAATTAGTTATTCTTCATTTCAGATCAGGGAATGATATTCACAATAACATTTATTGTGTAATGGCTCGCCGTGGGCTCGCATGTCCAACAATCTCCCAGTGGCCCAAATAGCCATTAATGGGCTAATCATTTAAACCCACACTCATGTGACAATCATAGGCTATTCAGAAAATAGCTAGGTAAGCTGATAAGTCACTCTGTTCTCAAGAGACTATGCCAGGTCCTTTCACGCCACTTGCTTATCTCCTGGTGAAAGTGTTCACATCCAATGTGAATGTTGCATTTCATGCAACCAATACTCAACCATGTTAGTCATAGTGTCCTTGATACTACACCTCAATAATTATTATAACCAGTACATAATTTTTATTATTCTTATCAGAATACCCTTATTCCTAGAGATCTCTATCTCCTAAGGTAATCGTAGTTAAGACCTTTTAGATCTCCATCTATAAAGTCTTAATTTCTTGAAGATAAGACTTAGAGATCACTATCTTTAAAGGCTTGTCATCTTTGAAGATATTGTTATTACTGCAATTAAGTGTTCAATCTTCATAGTAGGATTAGTAATAGTTTACTACTCCCACTGCATGGCAAACATCTGGCTTTTGTACACATCTAGCATACTTTCAGCTTCTCGTAACTGATGCACAAAGGGCAACCGATTTTAGCATTCATTTCATCAGCTTTTTGAGGTGCTATCCCTTTAGATAGGCCAGTACCATATCTAGAGGGAAAGAAGCCTTTCTTGGAATTTTCCAGAAAATGGAAATGTCCAAAGTGTACCATTAATGTGACGGTCCCAATACCCTCTTCTCTTTCCTTCTAAACGACTTCAGAACTAAGATCTAAGAGGTATCCTTGAGATCATATCTCGAGGTATGGAACAACCAGATTATAAAACACTTATTATTATCTTCCTTATATCATTCGAAATGATTAGGATGTTATCTACATTTAGTACGATGAACACAATGGCACTCCCACTAAGCTTCACACGGTTCATCAAAATTCTATCTGAAATCATAACACTTATAATTTCATCAAATTTTATGTTCCAAATACAAGAAGCTTATTTGAGTCCAAAGATGGAATTCCTTAGCTTGCACATCATGTTTTCCTCAACCATGAAGCCCTGGGGCTACTTCATGTGAATATTCTCAGAGATGTATTCATAGAGGAATGCAATCTTGACTCACATCTTGAAGATATCATAGTCAAGTTGCGTAGCTATAGTTAGCAATATTCTGATGGGTTCAAGCATGGTCACTGAAGAGCATGTCTCATCGCAAGCGATGTCTTCTCTTCGGTGTGCAGCTCATGGCTATGAACCGTGCTTTGAAGGCCTCTACCTTCTCATCAGGTTCCCTCTTTCTATTGATGATCCATTTACACCTTAATGGGTCTTACCTATATAGGTGGATCCTCGAGGGTCCATATACAACATTCGTATATGAAGTCTACTTTAGACTTTATTGCTAACATCCATCCTTCCATGCTATGATCTTCAAAATCTTCATCACATGAAGTCAGATCATTGTCAGATTCAACTGACACATGGAATCCATCTTCAAACTTATTTGAAGAGGTATTAGTGTTTCATCTTTAATTTCCTTTTAGTTTCCAATTTTAGGAGCCTCATTATCTTCTCAAGATTAAATGAGTTCCTTCACTTCATTTCCATCTTGATTCTCAAGAGTCTCATCATCTAAGAATCACATTTTCATAGATGAGATCTTTTAAGAATCTCAAGGTCATAAAGTAGGTATCCAATACCATCCTTTATTTTCCTAATGAAGTAGCTTTCTCAGGTGTTAATTCCAGCTTACTTGCTTGAAACCTTATTAAGGATATATATTGTAGTCTCTACTACATACATACCTTGGAAACTAAGAGATAATTATGCTAAGAATCATCATTGATCAAATCATGTCACACATGATCCAATTGTATCTCCCTACAACTCCATTGAGTTTAGGTTTATTAGGAGGAGTGAGATAGAAATGACATTCATATCTTTATAAGGTATTCCATGAATTCATCCAATAGGTACTGACTACCTAGATTAGATCAAAATTCATTTAATCTTCCTTCAAACTTTGGTTCTAAACCAAAATTGTGAAATCTTTGAACATTTTAAAGGTTTCTAAGTGAAGAGAAGAAATCTCATATCACAAATAATTATCAATAGATATCACATATGCATAATGTTTATTCTGATATAGATGATTCACATACATCAATATGTATGAGATCTTGAATACCTTGACATCTTACATCATTCCAAGGAAGAGGGTGTATTGGACATTTTTACTTTTGAATGCAATATTCACAAGTATGTAAGATTTGAACCTTTAGACAATCTAAAGTTTCATCTCTTACTAGTCTATTGATTACATCAACAGACAAATGTCCAAGACTTGATGCCAGATCATTGTCAAATGATCTTTATTCTCCTATTGATCTTTTGAGGTTTAATTTCAGTATTAGAAATGTTAATGAACCATTCATTAATTTTCTAATTTAGTAGAGTCCACTAGATTTTAGATTACTATCTGAAATATCTCCATCATAACTCTTTATGATAGGTCTATTCCAGAATTCATGTTTATTCCCAACATTTAGAAATAAACAATGAGTGTATTCTAATATCTAGGTCATAGAGACATTCTCTAAGACTAAGGGCTCTCCCACTGAAATTAGGAAGTCTATTTATCCAATAGAGGTTCTTGCAACAATTGCATTAACATCCATGTGGATGACTATTGAACCTTAAGATGAACTTTTCTAGTCTTCTAAAACATAAGCAACCAATTGCAAGTGTTATTAGAAGAATGAGATACAATTATTAGACTTTGATCTTATCAAATAAGAAAGTCAATTTCAATGATTAAATGTAGATGTAGATTATTCCGATGCACTATCGGGGTCCTTCTCTAAGGATTCTAGATATCAATACATCGGCTTATTGTAGTATTGGCATTCATCCAACTATTTGGATATCATATGGAAGTCACAGAAGTACAATCAACTCATTTGACTTTCCTTCTTACTTGGGTCCTACCCATGCTTCCACTACGCTCCATTTATTTATAAACAACCATTGCTTAAGACGAAGGATCTCTTATGTTGAATTCAAAAGATTTGAATATAAGAGTATTTCAACATTTATACATGCTTCATCAATTCATACAATATGAATATTGTGAAGCTTCATGAATGACCAGAGTATAGACAGTAGAATGATGATACTCATCGTATCTACATCCATCTAAACTCTTAAAACATTGGTTCAGGTAGGTACTCAAATATTTTGAGTACATCATCTCTTATAGAGTCACCATTCTGCATGATGTAGAGAACCATGTCATTCATGATTAAATGTCGAGAGCACATATGTATGCCAGAATATCTTCTTAGATTTTTTATAAGGAGTATTTGACAATTACGATCATCAGTGACATGTCATTTCCAAAGTACATTCAATGAGAGATCAAGATTATAGAGACATACAAACCCTAGGGTTGTAGTCCTATTATCTATTTAATTGTCATTCCTCATTATTATGAGGAAGACTTGCACATTCCAACCATATACATTATATGTCCAACTGCAAGTACAATATCTTGATCATGGATCCAATCCATGACATTTTATTGGTTATTATTGAGTATAGTATTTAGTAGGTTCAATGAAGGATTATCTGAAATAAGAAATTTGCATAAATATATATACACTTTACTTTGATTTAGGAATTTTTATATCAAAGTTATCTTGTCTTGTCAACATTGAAAGTCCATTCCCTTAATCACTTTCAATGTAAGAGATATAGTTACCATTATATCTCAAGCAAGATCTGGGATCTCCTTGCTTATCTTTGTTACATCCCAATAATATGAGAACCTGTAACTCAGATAAAAAGAAACGTGAACATATTCCGCCTTGCAAGTCCAACTTGCATTCCTAATTCGGTCTTTAACACTCGGGCCCACCACCCCTAAGGTGATGTTGACCCGTCATTAATTGAACTAAGCGTCAACAGGAATACAACTCGCTATGCGTAATCCAATATTACCCCAATAATATGAGGACTCGATATTAGGGTCACTACGCATACATCATTACTCTTTCAAGAAGCGAAGAGCCCGATCCAGATACGCTTGCATACAGGAGCTGTCACTTCGCACTTGCGTCTCCTACATACAATCCCTGGCGACGGAACCCTTCGCCTTGACGGGAGACCATGGATGTCACTTGTGTGATCCTCCATATCATATTCAAATTCTAATTAGTTATCATGAATCATATTCACATAATTAATTCTTCCAAGGGAAATAAAACATCTATTATAATAGAGTGCCTTAATTTTAATTGGATTCCAATTAATCTAATCATATTAAATTAATGATCCAAGTAATATCCAACAAACATTTTTTATTGTTACTTGAATTATGGTATTATCTCAAATACGTATTATTTTGAATTTTAATAATTAAAAAAAATACACCGTGATCTCTCCTGCATTATCGAGTCACTACCCGTTGTCATGGCCAATACCGACGAGAGTGGGACAGACCGCATACGGTGCAACCTGCTACCCCAACGCTCCCCAACTAGACACCATATCCAACTCAAGAAAGGATAATGCAAAATTGATCATTTTGTAATTGAGATGATTTTCGATTTTTCAACCGAAATTATACCATATATAATAATAATCAAAACATTTTTGAGTAATATTATAATGAGATTTTTTAAACAGATCCCAAATCCTATTCAAGCAACATGTTTGTTGGAAAGTGGATTGTGTAACCAATTGTGATCTAGATCACATCTAAGCAATTATTGGTTAAGGCAATGCCTTTTAAGAAAATAATTATCATCAATATTTCACAAATATTTATCCATAATTATTCCAGGAAATTAAACCATTTAATTTCACTAATTGGTTAAATGACAACTACAAGGTTCTTGATTAGGAAAGTAATTTCCAGCAGTGACCCCCACCTACTAAAATTAGCATATCTCAATCAATTTAAATCCAAATTAAGCAAAGTAAGTTTCTAAAGTTTGCTAATTTGATTTACAACAAAATCTAAGTGATTTTTACGTATTTTAAGGCATTTCTAAACAGTAATCAACTCCCTAATTACGTTAAGATTCGCAGTCCCGAAACAGTAGATACATGTTCACTAATTTTATCATAACTTGAGCAAACAGATTCGAAATCACGCAAACTCAGATCATACATTTTCCTTATTTAATGAGGAACAAAATCTAAGTTTTATTTTCGTGTTTAAACAATTTAAACAGGGCCGAAAATAATCACAAAACAGAGATGCGAAAATGAAATGCGAGAAAATTTTCGCATACCCTAACAAACCCGAGTCGCCTTAGGTTTATGGATCGTATCCAAAATCTTCGACCTATGGCTCTAATACCACTTGAAGGATATGGTATGATCCTTAAGCGCATCACAGAAGCGTGAGGATCGCATTGTATGCGATCATGAGCAACTAGTCGTACTAGTTGGTCATTGCAGCATGAATTAAAATTTTTCATGTGACGAAAGCACATGATCCAAGAACACTTCTCGGATCGGTTGTCTAAACCACAAATAAGTAATAGGATTAACTCTTGAAGCGTGGTTACGATCGAGTCTCTAAACGAAGAGACCTCCTGTCTCAAGTTCGATCCGACGGAGGAGATACTTGCGAGCGTGTTGATGAAACACGTGATCTTCGCAATCCATGTTGATGATCCAAGCGGCAAATCTTCTGATCTCGACACACGAGATCCAACGTCTTCACGAGCGAGGCACACCGAAGGAGATGGAGATTCACGAGCAATCGGACCAGCAACATAACGATGACACTGTGGCGATGGAGACTATCTCTAGGACATCCATGGTGGATGGCCATGAGAGAGGAAGAGAGAGGGCGTGTATAGAGAATGAGAGAGAGAGAGCCTTGTGTTTCTCATTAGCATTTGAAGAGCAATGGGTGCCCTTCTATTTATAATATTTTGGGATCCATGGATCTCAATTCATGGGTAACACAAATCCAATGGCTCACATAGATTTGTGTTTCATTTAATGGCTAAAACTTTTTTTGGTAAAAACCAACAAAAATTAATTTAATTTGGATTAAATGTATATTGATAAATCAATATGATTTAATCCTAAATTAAATCAATCAAGCATAAAGATTATGGAATGAAGATTGCCTCCTTCCATAATATGGGATTTGGTGGCAATCTCATGTAATCTCATGATATCTCATGAGATTATATTATTCCGTGGAAATCTCCAAGATTTATAACAACACTTGTTGTAAATTATTCAACAAAATAAATCATAATTATTTTATGAATATTGCAATCTTGCCATTGGAAAATTGTGAATTACATTCACAACCCAAAATAAAATGTGAGTTACATTTTCAATTAATTGTCCAATGTGAATCCAATTCACATCAACTGTTGACGCATATTGAGTAACTGTATCTCTTTGTTATTTTTATTTTCTTGTTATTCTCTTTATGTAATTTACCCATAGGCTACTCTCCTATATAAGAGAGCCTAGGGCTATGGAATAGATCTATCTCATTCACGTTTCCCAACATGGTATCAGAGCGACGGTCCTAGACCGGAGTTCTCGAAACCCTAACCCTAACCCGCCCCACCCGCCGGCCTCTCTTCTCTCTCTCCCCTCTCGGCGTTGCTCCTCTCTCCGATCGCCGACCTGCGGCGCCCTTCAGAGCCTCTCGCCTAGCGCTTCTCGCGCGCTTCTCGCCGATCGTCGCATAACGCATCGAGCGCGCAACATGCCTCCAGCGCATCTAGCGCAACGTGCATCCAGTTGCACTCCAGCGTGCAACGTCATCTAGCGCGCAGTGCATCTCGCGCTACGTGTGGCGCGGCTTCAGCGCCTAACGCGTCTCCAGCGCATGTGCGCCTAGCGCGCATCCTCCAGCCACTGCGCGCATCCTCCAGCCCCTGATCCAGCGCTTTGCGCGCAACGTGCGCCACTGATCCAGCGCCTGCACCTGCATCCAGTTTCGCTCGCACGTGCTTCTTGCATGTGCTTGCGTGCTCCAAGCCCTAAAACTCTAGGGCACAGATCTTGATATATATGGGGTTGGTTGCTTGACGTCTACATACGCAACTGATCCCGTCTATGTCATTGTAGACAAAGATTGTTGTCTCTCGGTCACTCCAGTCTTCCATCTCCAGTATGTCAGAAAGCAAGGCAGATACCCATCTATGGGCGCATTTCGTGGTCCAGCGCCCATCGTCAAGATGGATGGTACGAACTATGAACTGTGGGCAATGCAGTTCATGAGTATGATGAAGTCTACGGGTAAGAAGCATATTCTTACCGAGCCCGAGCCTGCAGAGAAGACTGGAGTTCATGCCTCATGGGAGGCCGATGATGCTTATGCCAAGGTGTGGCTATCTGGCACATTGGCTATTGAAATCGCCAATGACATTCTACATCAACCTACAGCCAAAGACATGTGGGATATCCTGGCAGCAACGTATTCTCAAGCGAAGAACGAGACGAAAATCCTGCAACTACAACATGATATCTTCACGATTAAGCAGAATGGTCGTCCTTTACATTCTCTCTATACATCATTGAGAGGGATGTTCGAGAAGCTCTATAGCTTCATGCCTCTTACTGCCACACCAGAACAGCAGAAGACATACAGGAATGCAACGATGGTGGGTGTGTTTCTCGCTGCACTTGACCCAGAGTATGAGGCAGCACGTTCACAGATTCTGGCGGACTCGACTATTCCTCCCATGGAGGAAGCTTTTCACAGATTGAGCAGGATCACAGTACCTTCAGCAGCAGCTAATCAGAATCCCTCAGCTATGGCGGCCAACAGAGGTCGCGACTTTTATCATCAGGGCCGTGGACGTACCCCTCGTGGAAGGGGTGGTCGCACTAGGCCAACATGCTCATATTGTCACTGCATCGGACATACCGAGGACACATGCTACTCGAAGCATGGATTTCCTGCATCTGCACGAGCCGCTGAGCAGATAGAGCCCCCGTCTGCTGCTTCACTGGATCAGCGTTTTGATGACCTGGTTGCCCGCCTCAAGGGTATTATACCACCATCTGGTCCAGCACCGACTACAGAGAGTCATACTGATGCTGCTGCTTCTGCCTCTGCCTCCACCAGTACCTCAGGTAGTACACTTGCACTCCACAGTAGTAGATCTGATACATTGCCATGGATCATGGACTCGGGCGCTACACATCATCTTTGTGGCGATTAGAGTCTACTTACAGGATACACTCAGATTCCTCCAGGACGGACAGTAGTTATTGCCAATGGCACGCATTCTCCTATCACGGGTCAGGGGGAGATTAGACTGACGTCTTCTATGCAGCTCAAGAATGTCCTACATGCACCGCATTTTTCTATGAATCTTTTGTCGATTAGTCAGATTACGAAGGACCTCCATTGTAGAGCTATTTTTGATTCATCTTCGTTGATTTTTCAGGACATCCGTACGGGCAAAGTGATTGGTCATGGCTATGAGCAAGGAGGCCTTTATCGTCTGAACCAGACACCGTTTGCCGGAATCACAGCCTCTCCTGCTGAACAAGTATCTCCTCTCCTGTGGCATCTGCGTTTTGGTCATTTACCGCTTCAGAAGTTGCGTCTTGTCCTACCTTATAGTCTCTCTCACACACCTATCCAGTGTGAGGCATGTCAGTTGGGGAAACATCACAGGTCGTCTTTTCCCAGCAGTCAAGGTCGGAGTAGTAACTCCAAGTTTGAGTTGTTTCATGTCGATGTCTGGGGTCCGAGTCGTGTTCCTGATCATCAGGGGCACAGGTTTTATATTGTATTTGTGGATGACTTCTCTAATGAAAAATAAGTCTGAAGCTGGAAATATTATTATTCACTTTCTAAATGAGATTCAGAATGTTTTTTCCACAACTGTCAAAATTATGAGAAGTGACAATGCCTTAGAGTTGTGCACCAACAATCTAGCCAACTACTACTCCTCTAAAGGAATTGTTCACCAAACATCCTGTGCTCATACGTCTCAACAAAATGGGGTTGCAGAAAGAAAACACCTTCACCTACTTGATGTCACAAGGTCACTTCTCATTCAGAGTCATGTTCCGTATTCCTACTGGGGTGATGCAGTCCTCACTGCATGTTATCTTATAAATCGTATGCCCTCGTCTGTCTTGAATGAACAGGTTCCTTTTTCACTTATTTATCCGGACAAGGATCTGTTCATTCTTACCCCTCGCGTGTTTGGGTCAGTCGCATTTGTCCATCAGTTGTTGCCTGGTTCTGACAAGCTCTCTCCTAGGGCTGTCAAGTGCGTCTTTGTGGGGTACTCCAGAACTCAAAAGGGGTACAAGT
Source organism: Ottelia alismoides (assembly GCA_037367405.1). NCBI lineage: Eukaryota > Viridiplantae > Streptophyta > Magnoliopsida > Alismatales > Hydrocharitaceae > Ottelia > Ottelia alismoides. The sequence goes on along the minus strand of JAZKJV010000674.1, from coordinate 175,564 downwards.
GTTTTGACCCCGTGCGTCGGCGGTATATGATCAGTGCAGATGTTACATTCTTTGAATCCATTATGTATTTTTCAGAATCCGGGAACATGCAGCCACCACCTATATCTCCTGATACAGTATTCATGGCACCACCATCACCACCACCGCCATCAACAGTATCCCCGTTACCATTCCATTACACCGGCAGGCCGCATCCAGCTCATGGTCCTGACCAGTCAACTAGCTCGCCTATGGTATGTATTGAAAATATTAATGTTGATGGATCTGACGACATTTCTCAGCAGGATGCATTACAGGAGCATGGTGATACCACAGAGGATCTGGATGTTCCAATCGCTCTACGCAAGCCGAAGAGAAGCTGTGCCAAATATCCAGTATCAGCAGCTGTGTCTTTTGAGAGGCTATCTGGACACTTCAGGACGTTTGCATTGGCACTTTCAGCTACAGACATTCCACGGAACCACCATGAGGCTTTGCAGGATTCTAGATGGCGGCTAGCAATGGAGGAAGAGATGGCGGCACTTCATTCTAGAGGAACATGGAGTTTGGTTACGATACCTCCAGATGTCAACCCGGTGAGTTGCAAATGGGTGTTTACAGTTAAACACAATGCAAATGGCTCCATTGACAGGTACAAGGCACGCCTAGTTGCAAGGGGATTCACACAGACATATGGGGTAGATTACCTTGACACGTTCTCCCCTGTGGCGCGTCATTCCACTCTGCGGATCCTGTTATCAGTTGCAGTTACTAGAGACTGGCCACTCTATCAACTAGATGTGAAGAATGCATTTCTGTATGGAGACCTGCAGGAGGAAGTCTACATGCAACGGCCACCAGGTTTTGCTGTTGAGGGGGAGTGTTCCAAGGTTTGCAGATTACATAAGGCCATCTATGGCCTTAAGCAGAGCCCCAGAGCATGGTTCCAGAAGCTGTCAGACCTCTTTGAGAAACAAGGATATAAACGCTCCAATGCTGATCATTCCTTATTTGTACAGAAGACGGTGAGAGGTATTACTGTAATCATGGTTTATGTTGACGATATCTTGATTACAGGTGATGATGACCAGGGCATTAAGCAGGCAAAGGAAAGGCTGGGGACCGAGTTTGTCACCAAGGACCTGGGAGTCCTTAGATATTTTCTGGGGCTGGAGTTTGCCAGAAATCCGCATGGATTAGTCATGTCACAGAGGAAGTATGTTACAGATCTACTGAGTGAGACAGGTATGCTAGGGTGTCGACCTGCTACGACACCAATGGACCCTAGCATGAAGCTGTATGATGATGACACAGAGGAGGTGGACAGGAGAAGATATAGAGAACTGGTAGGCAAACTGTTATATGTCACGATCACTAGGCCAGATATATTATTTGCAGTGAGCCGTGTGAGCCAGTTCATGGAGCAGCCACGCCAGGTGCATATGGATGCAATACACATGATACTTAGATATCTCAAATCTTCTCCAGGTAAAGGTCTGCTATTCAAGAAAGGAAAGGGGATTTCTATCTCAGCATGCGCAGATGCAGACTATGCAGGATGTCCTAAGGATAGGAAGTCCACCTCAGGGTATGCCGTCTATGTTGGAGATGCACTAGTCTCATGGAGGAGCAAGAAACAAACTGTGGTAGCTAGATCTAGTGCTGAATCCGAATATAGGGCTATGGCCCAGGCTACTACAGAGATGATGTGGGTGAAAGCGGTGCTGACAGATTTATGCTTAGATGTACCACTTCCTATGAACTTGGAGTGTGATAATCAGGCTGCTTTGTTTATTGCGAACAACCCTGCATTCCATGAATGGACCAAGCATATTGAGGTGGATTGTCACTTCATACGTGATATGATTCAGAAAGGATTCATTGCCACATCTCATGTTACTTCAGAGAACCAGACTGCAGATATATTCACCAAGGCATTGTTACGAGGTCCATTTCAGAAGTGTGCTTCCAAGCTGAGCATGATTGACATCTATGCTCCATCTTGAGGGGGAGTGTTGACGCATATTGAGTAACTGTATCTCTTTGTTATTTTTATTTTCTTGTTATTCTCTTTATGTAATTTACCCATAGGCTACTCTCCTATATAAGAGAGCCTAGGGCTATGGAATAGATCTATCTCATTCACGTTTCCCAACATCAACATTTAATTAACAAATGTAAATTACAAATTGCTCTCTCTTATATATTGCAAATCACATAATATATATGATTAATATGGATAGTGCTGTCCACATTATTCATATCCATGATAATTATATCACATTTAATCATCTTGGATCTCTATTCTCTTGTGCCCAAATAATATGAATCACATTCACGTTATTCACATCTTTGATAATCAAATCACATTTAATTAACTAAGATAACTCTCTTTATAATATGAATCAAATTCATATTATTCATGATAACTAAATCTCATTTAGTTATCCATTTTCTCAATGCTCGGATACATATCACAACAATGAAATTATCCTGAACTCTTTCAAGGATAATGCGCTTTCTCCGCGGATACTTGGAGATAAGGACAGGGCGATTGTATTGTTCCACGTATAGTAACTTGGATATTGAGATCACATCTCAAATCCAGATCTCGGACCTCCCATAGATGCTTGATTAAATCAAGACCGCAAATCTAATCTTCTCATTGCATTTGAATCACATTCAGAATAATGTTCAATATTTGGATTAAGATCAGATTACTTCTCTACTGAGAGGAGTCACTAAAATTCAGACCCATTTCATCACCCCCTAGGAATGGAAGCGTCATGGTTATACCACCGTTTATGATCACATCACCATCAGGTATTCCTAATACCTGTACATCCTGCATACTGGAAGACCCAAAATAATCCCGAAGTGTAAGATCAATTTTACATTGTCTACTTCAGGGATTTATCATTAAGTTTCTCATTCGATCATTGGGAGTTGGCATAGATCATATACTTTTCAAAAGCATATATCATACCTAGGTGTTGATCATATACTTTCCAAAAGTATATATCAATCCTTACAAATTCAGTCAAGCTTCAAAAGCGAGACGACCGCATGCGGAATTTGATTCTTCCCAATATCTCATAAGTGAGTTCATGTCTTCCGGTTAAGGAAATGAACCTGTATGATCCCTTTGAGAGATCGTATTACTCATATGCCCTTGTATGCACACCAGCGCGTCGGTGTATAGACCTTAATTAGGTCATCAACCTATTGGTCTGTCAAATGTACATACTCAGACATATAGTAACACATCTGTCTCCGATCAGAGGATGCGTGCCTATATCATGACAACGTACGACGTAGGACTTTGGCTATCTCGATCTCGTTAAGTCAGCTATTTGACCTAACTAATCTGACACCTCCGAATCTCTATTCCCATGCAGAGGACCTGCATCAAGAGGTCGGTCAGATATCAACCAAGTGAGAAAGGATTTCCATCTCCTACTCAGGCTGGAGATCCTCTCTTAACAATCATTTGACGGTACTTGATGAGTCCTCAATCTAACTCTTTAGATATTCATCGAAGCACTAGCCTCTTTGATTCAATAATTGAATCAACAGCTGTATGATCATTAAGACGGTCATGGTACATAACCCTAATTGTACTCAGGGACCTATTATGCAAATTAGTTATTCTTCATTTCAGATCAGGGAATGATATTCGCAATAACATTTATTGCGTAATGGCTCGCCGTGGGCTCACATGTCCAACATAGGGCTCTGGTGCGCCTCGACCACAACCGCATGCACAACATACTTGGATTTTCCGTGATAGGAACTCCAACTTTTGGAGGCCGTCGAGACAGACACAGAGTGTGGGCGGTTCTAGTACAATACCATCTAGACAGGGTCAGTTACATGCAATGACTCAGGAGCCGGCACGATCAGTGGCTACGGTGGTATAAGGTTTGATTTCAAATTTGAGCCGACCTTTCTATGTTTTATTTGATTCTGGAGCGACTCATTCCTTCATTGCTTCGAGATTATTAGCTTTAGTAGGTAGAGTTGCAGAGGCCCTTGATCCTCCGTATCACATACATGGGACCGGTGACCAGTTCATCATTAGACTTCTGATATGAGATATACTTCTGATTTTGATCGTCATTCCGAGAAGTATATCTCAGATCAGAAGTATATCCCAAATCGTGGAACTTCATGTTTATCTTAGTAAGATAACCACTTGTAGAGATGATTATGGCGGGGCCCACACCGCCAATAGTGCTCTTGCAGTTGCTGCTCGTATCAGTTTAATCATATGGGACTATATATGTAACTCATTTCTCATCAACTGATAATGTTAGCATCCTCAGTTGCAAGAATGTAAATATTTAAAAAAGGTGCAACACATGGAAGACTTCAATAACTTCCACGTGGATAAAAAACTTCAAAATTTAAAGGCTCCAACACCGACAGTCACCTTGATTAGTCTTTTAAATTCAAAGCTTCCTTCACATCCATGAACACAACTTTTATATTATAATAGATATGCATGAACTGTTGTTGGCTTCCACAATTTCCTTGTTGTCATGTTGATACTAGCGTCCTCTGATTAGTCTGATATGGTGCCCAAAGCAGATCAGAATCGTTTTTCCTAAATTAGGCATCTGCATGGTGCCCAAAGTACTGCCATAGTACTTTCCTGTGTAATGTTGCAATGTGCTGCAAATGTGTTGCATATGCTTCCTGCTCCACTAACATATTACTCAGTTTTAAATAATTTATCAAATTAGCGCTGAGATATTCCTCCAATAATTTTATCTCTGACATCTTATAAGAATATCCTTTGAACATTCTACTAATTTGAATATGAAATTTTATTATTCTTGCTTTGCATTTTGAAGGCTCCAAAAGAAAGGTCTCGAAACGGTTCTTTTATCTGGCGATAGAGAAGAGGCAGTGGCAAGCATTGGCAGTAGGGTGGGAATCGGAAAAGAAAATATCAAGTCATCCTTGACCCCAGATCAGAAAGCTAGTATTATATCAAACTTTAAAGCTGAAGGGCGCCATGTAGCTATGGTACTGTTATACCTTCTAAAAAATTGTTTTGTTATTATATTATTTAATACATGCTTAAACTCTATGATTTTATTTGATTAGGTTGGTGATGGAATAAATGATGCCCCATCGTTGGCCATAGCAGATGTGGGGATTTCTGTGCAAATTGAATCCAAAGAGAATGCTGCTTCAGATGCTGCATCAGTAGTTCTTATGGGTAACAAACTTTCCCAGGTATTTTGATCTAAGACTACCTGTCTCTAGTTCTTGCCCCCTAGGACTTTTTCCTAGGCCTAATGGAATTATGATACTTTGTTGGCTCGAATTCAATATTAATGAATGAGCCACACACCTGAGCCAATTGTTTCTTTTCCGTTGTTTTTCTTTGATCCAGTTCACACGATGGAACTACAAAATTCAGTTTACTTCAAATCCAATGTTTAAGCCATACATAACAAAGTTTGCCCATACCCTTGTGGTTGTGAATGTGTTTGTCCACGTGATCTTGAGTTCGAGTTCATGTTATGTAAGTCGAGATGATTTTTAGATCAATGCAACATATAAAAAAACTATCCCTGGCTAAATAAGAAATGAAAAGATAATATCAGTGGCCGGAATTCTGAGATTGCTAATATCTTCCTTATAGATTAGTCGGATTATTAAGAATATCGTTGTGTGGTCAGCAGTTAGTTTTTTTTGGCAATGGGCATTGAGCACATAATCGACTACCGCAAACAAGCTTCCAATGGCTGACTAGTTGAGTTGGGGGCAGGTGGTTACCTAACCCAAATAGGGCTACTTGGTCTTTCAAACGACTGCAATTTGCTGGCTCGAATAGCCTGTCTACCTTTTTTACAGTCATTATGATTTTTCCTTGTTTTTTTATAGGAAACTAAATTTAAGATACTTAATGTTTAATTGGAATTTAATTGTTTCATTTATTTCATCGTGATAGTATTAAAAATGTTCAAATCCTTGTAAATAAGTAAGAATTTATGTATAAGAAATAATTTATATATTTAAATATAAACAATCGGTTAAATCCGACTAAATATGATTAGCCGTCCCGCTGTCATCCCAAATGTCAAAGCTCTTATGGGAATCCTGGCCTTTAACTAGTTCAGGTACTATGCTTGGTATCACAGGTAAGGTCGTCGTCTTCGTGGGGCCACCTTTTCTTTCTATCTGGCTCGAAAGAGGTGAAGGGCTCTGGTGCCTTTTTGGTTTTGTTGTGTGTGTGTGTGTGGGGGGGGGGGGGTTAATCTAGATCCTTAGGACTATTCGCTTTAATATGACGCAGGATGGTTGGTGCATTTTGGTAATCTTGCTCCTCATGTGAGGTCATGTTCATGTTTCCTTAGCTAAGTCGGCATTGGCAATGGAGGTGGTTGTTCATTGTGCTATCTACCCTATGGTGCTGGGAGGTTTGGCAGGTCTGACCTCAAGTGTTATGGTTTGATATCCCTTTGCTCTCAAAATCTGAGTGGACCAATAACCTAAAACCATCTAGGGGCCATCATTGATTAATCCTTAGTCTATGGTTCAATCAACCGACTGCCAATTACCAACTTTTGCAACGTTGACCACATAAGCAATTGAAGAAAATGCACAATGCAATGGTCGTTAGTTACATCTTGCAATCATCAAAGAAAAATCACTTAGAAGAACAAATAAAGTTCCCTCATTTCATTTTTTTCTCCTCTTCACTCTTCATTTTTTTGTTGTATATTAACTACCATATGATAAAAAAAAAGGTCTCAATACAAAATGATCCTATTTGGTTGTAAATTGCAAAAACATGTGGAAATAAACAATCATGAATCCCGAGTAACTGGTAAAGCTGATAAAGACGTTAAAGTAGTGGGCTAATAGCTCCACCTCTCAATTAATAGTCCAAATACATTCTCAAATTGGTGATACCAATTGATGGTATTAAGTATCTATTAAAATTTAGTGGATCCAGTTTCCTATAACTACATGTACCTTAACGTATTTGTATGGAATACAACTTTCCCTTAATATGACTCTAATTCCTTTAAAAATATCATATTTACTAATCTACTGCCCTTTGTGAGTAGGGACATCTATCATATTAGTAAGTGTATTATATTATGTACCATCACATGTAGTACTGGCCTCAGTGCCACTCTCAAGGGTACCTATAAGTGTATCACCAAAGGAAAAAATAATGTCGGTTTTTTAAAAACTTTCTCGAATGACTCACCTATGTAAGAATAGGTGCTCTCTCACAAAGAAGTTGTCTCTACTGATACTAAAGTTCAACTGATTGACTTATGACTTAAGGAGAGGAACATGAGTAGGTTTTGGAGCAATCTAATAGTAGCGGGGGCGAAGGCATGGTATTCCTTTGTGACATATCCCTTATTTATGAACATGGGTCATAACATCGGTCCCCTTCCGATCCCTAGCTGCTAAGAAAACACATTTGAATGTTATGGCTGCCTACTTATCCCTCCTAGGTCTAAGAAGGTAAACAAAGGCAATACACCCAGCTTATCAATGGAAGTAAAACACATGTGGTTAATGAGAAAGCAACGGTAAGCACCACATTCCCCTAATATGAACATGAAATGGTTCAAATAGAGTACTAGAAAGATTAAGAATATAGTGGTGCTTACTTTTGATGCCTTTCTTCTATTTGTTAAATATCATACCGGAGTATTTTCAAATTAGCACTGAAATTACTGAATTATGTTTACATTTCATTAACATAATTGACAATTATTCTTGTAGAGATAGTTCTTATTACTATTATCTCTTTATGTCTCTTGTCGTTATTTCTTTACCTCTTATAGACCACTGTGTAATTTATCCTTAAGGTCTCTCCCTATATAAGAGAGCCTAGGGTTTTTCTGAATAATAATCTCAGTTTTTCTCCCAACATGGTATTAGAGCCGCCCTAGGGCTCTCCACACCCGCCGCCTCCTCCCCACCCACCGCCCTTTCCTTCTCGCCGCCGATCTCCGACCCCTCCACCCGCCGCCCCTTCCTCCGCAGCGGCTCCCTCCCCGCCGCTCTGACCTCTCCAGCCGCCGAAGGCTCCAGGCGGCCTCCAGCCCGCCGCCGAAGCACCCAGGTGGCATCCCAGTCCACCGCCGAACCTCCCAGGCGGCATCCCAGCCCGCCGCCGGAGGTCCCAGGCGGCCCCCAGCCCGCCGCAGACCCATCCCCGTGCCTCCGCTGCAACTGCGAGGGCTGTAGGCCTCATCTAAGGCGTGCCCTATTCTACCTCGTCTCTTCCGCCGATATATGGATTTGAGTGCGTAACGTCTACATACGCACTCAAATCCGATGCAGTTGGTGTAGACATTCATTATCTTGTCTACACACCCTAGCTCTTCTCCAGCGGCAGTATGTCAGAATCGAAGGTCAATATGCCCTCCACCGGCGCATTCAAAGGTCCTGCGCCAATAGTGAAGATGAACGGGTCTAACTATGAGCTCTGGGCTATGCAATTCATGAGCCTCATGAATTTGAATGGTAAGAAGCATATTCTTACCGAGGATGAGCCCGCAGAGAAGACATGGATATATGCCTCATGGGAGGTTGATGACTCCTACGCAAAGATCTGGTTGTCTGGTACATTGACGATGGAGATTGCGAATGACGTCCTCCATCAGCCCACTGCCAAGGCGATGTGAGATATTCTCGCCGCTACATATTCGCAGGTGCGAAATGAGACCAAGATGTTGCAGCTTCAGCATGACATTTTCACAATGAAGCAGTGCGGCAGACCACTCCATTCCTTATACACATCCCTAAGAGGGATGTTTGAGAAGTTATACAGTACTATTCCACTCAATGCCACTCCTGAACAGCAGAAGACGTTTCGGAACGCCACCATGGTGGGTGTACTACTTGCGGCTCTTGATCCTAAATATGATGCCGCCCGGTCTCAGATCCTTGCTGATGCAGGTATTCCTCCAGTGGAGGATGTTTACAGACGACTCAGTCGCATTCCAGTTTCCTCCAACTCTTCTACTCCACCCCCATTAGCGATGGCAGTCTCGCGTGGGAGAGGTGGCCCGTCTCGTGGTCGTGGATGTGGACGTGGACCCCAGGGAAGGGGTGGTCGCTTCAGTCAGACATGCTCTTATTGTCACCGCATATGACACTCAGAGGAGACATGCTATTCTAAGCATGGGTTCCCAGCATCGGCACGTGTTGCAGAGCATTCTCAGTCCCCTTTACCATCTACTGCAGATAATCTATTTGACGAACTTGTGGCACATCTCTGAGATATTATGCCATATTCATCTGGTGATTCGTCTGGTGGTCCTTCAGATGTTGCTGCTACAACCTCCGCCAGTTCATCTGCTGCTGCTAGTACCTCAGGTAGATTTACTGCATTCACACCGTCTCATGATATATCTGACTGGATTATAGATTCGGGAGCCACACATCATCTCTGCCGAGATAGAGATAGACTACAGTCCTACAGGGACATTCCTCACGGCCGTTCAGTGCAGATCGCAGATGGTACCCATTCACCCCTTGTTGGACAGGGGGAGGTCTTCCTATCCTCCACTATGCATCTACAGAACGTCCTACATGCTCCTGAGTTCTCAATGAATCTGTTATCTATTAGTCAGATTACGAAGGACTTACATTGTCGTGCTATATTTGACCCGTCTTCTCTCATTTTTCAGGACATACTAACGGGCAGGGTGATTGTCTGTGGCTCTGAGCAGAATGGTCTATATCAGCTGGTTCGGGATTCCTATGCTGGCGTCTCCTCTCATTCTGCCGGACCAGTCTCTCCGTACATCTGGCATCTCTGTTTTGGTCACTTTCCGCTCTAGAAAATGCGCCATCTTCTGCCCCAGATCTCTCCTAGTTCGTCTTTTCGCTGTGAAGCATGTCAGTTGGGAAAGCATCATAGGTCGAGCTTTCCAAGTCGTCAGAGTCGGAGCAGTAGCTCCCAATTCGAGTTGTTACATATAGATATATGGGGTCCGAGTCGTGTACCCGATCATCAGGGGCACATATTTTATCTTGTAGTAGTGGATGATTTCTCTCGTGTGTCATGGGTCTTTCTTTTGAAGAATAAATCTGAAGCAGGAGATGTGATATGGAGCAATACTTCCATAAACTTTTCATTGGAGAAGGAAATGGAGAGATCACTTTGGTTGATCTAGCTAGTAGTGAAAGTTACTTGAATCGTGCATGCTATAGACAAATACAAAGAAAAGAAGTAGAGGAGGCTTTGAAGGTTATGAGACCTGGGAAAGGTGTTGGACCGGATGACATCCCTGTAGAAGTATGACAAGTTTTAGGTGAGCGTGGTTTGACTTGGCTTACGAATCTATTCAATGCTATTTGGCGAAGCAAGAAAATGCCTGAAGATTGGAGGAGGAGTATCGTGGTGCCTCTTTATAAGAACAAAGGAGACATTCAAAATTGTTCAAATTACAGAGGTATCAAGTTGATGAGTCACACTATGAAAATTTGGGAACGTGTGATCGAAAGAAGGTTGAGGTAAGTTTCCCAAATAAAAGAAAACCAAATCGGATTCATGCCAAGTCGATCAACTATTGAAGCCATCCATTTGCTGATGAGAACAATGGAAATTTATAGAGCTAAAAGGAAGAATCTCCATATGATCTTTATTGATTTGGAGAAGGCTTATGATTCCGTCCCACGAGAGATACTGTGGAGAGTTTTGGAGAAGAGACAAGTACCTGTCCTATACATTAATCTCATAAAGGATATGTATGATAGGGCTTTATCTTGTGCAAGGACCCCGACGGGGAAGACCGACTATTTTGATATCAACATTGGTTTACATCAAGGTTCAGCTTTGAGTCCTTTTTACTTTGATTATGGACGAGTTGACAAGTCACATTCAAGATGAGTTACCTTGGTGTATGTTATTTGCTGATGATATTGTGTTGATTGACGAGACTAGAGATGGAGTAAATGAGAAGCTTGAGGTTTGGAGACATGCATTGGAGACTAAAGGTTTTCATATAAGTAGGGCTAAGACGGAATATATGGAATGCACCTTTGATGTAAGCAATGGTGAAGGAATCGAGGTGAAGATTGGTGACGATAATATTCAGAAGAGAGATTCTTTTAGATATCTGGGATCTATTTTGCAACATGATGGGGAGATTGATGGAGATGTTACTAATAGAATAAATGCAGGCTGGCTAAAGTGGAGAGGAGCCTCCGCTGTTCTCTGTGATAAGAAAATTCCTTTAAAAATTAAAGGAAAGTTTTACAAAGCAGCCGTGAGACCTGCTATGCTTTATGGTTCTAAATGTTGGCCCGTGAACCATAGACATGTGCAGAGAATGGCTGCAGCAGAAATGAAAATGCTAAGATGGATGTGCGGACATACACGTAAAGATCGGATTCGGAATGATGCAATCAGAGAGAAAGTTGGTGTAGATCCGATCGAGGATAAGATGCGAGAAAACCGCTTAAGATGGTTTGGTCATTTGCAAAGAAGGTCAACTGATGCACCGGTTAGGAGATGCGAGTGTTGGGATGTTGAGTCGGCTAAGAGAGGGCGAGGACGGCCCAAGAAGTATTGGAAATAGACTATACGAAGGGATCTTAGTTTTTTGGATATAAGTCCGAGATTGACCCAAGATAGATCTGAATGGAGGCGAAGAATCCATGTAGCCGACCCTACTTAATTGTGGGAAGGCTTTGTTGTTGTTGTTGTAGGAGATGTGATCAAGAATTTAATTAATGAAGTGCACAATGTTTTCTCTTCTTCAGTCAAATATGTTCGGACGGATAATGCCCTAGAATTTTGCACACGCTCACTTTCTCATTTTCTTTCATTAAAGGTATTATTCACCAAACCACTTGTGCATATACATCACAACAAAATGGTGTGGCGGAAAGAAAGCATCGCCATCTCTTGGATATTACTCGAACCCTGTTGATTCAGAGTTGTGCTCCTATTTCTTTCTAGAGGGACGCTGGTCTTACTGCATGCTATCTGGTCAATCGAATGCCATCCTCTGTTCTTGGTGAGAAGATACCTATTTCTCTTATTTATCCAGAAAAGGAATTATTCTCACTGACTCCACGTGTCTTTGGTACTATGGCTTTTGTTTATCTTCTATCTCCCGGACTTGACAAACTCTCTCCTAGAGCAGTCAAGTGCGTCTTTGTTGGTTATTCCAGGACTTAGAAGGGCTACCGGTGTTATGATCCTACAAATAAGAAGTAATTCGTGAGTGTTGATGTCACTTTCTTTGAGTCTGTCATGTATTTTTCTCCTGCAGGTGACAGACTGGTACCATCCACTACCAATGATGATGTCTATGTCCCTCCACCACCTACTTGGAGTTCACATGAGTCTTCCCCTGTTCCTGCCACCACGCCAACACCACCACCACCACCTCCTCCTCCTCCACCCCTTCCACGGCCTCTCGTTTCACCGCTACCAAAATTCTATACACGTCGGTCAGGTACTGCTCAGGCTACACATCAGCCACCCATCACGCCTCAGGTATGTTCAGATGGCATTACTACTGACGGGTCAGATTTGGTACATGTGCAGGATTCTTCAGTACAGGAAGACACTAGAACATCCGATGCAGCAGACGATGATCTTGATGTTCCAATTGCTATTCGGAAGTAGAGGCGGCTATGTGCCTCTTATCCATTTGTCTCACAGGTTTCGTTTCACCGTCTCACTGGTGACTTTCAGAGATTTGCCTCAGCCTTGTCTTCCGTGGATATACCACGGACCTACCAGGAAGCTTTGAAGAATGATTGCTGGAGATTAGCTATGGAAGAAGAGATGAGTGCCTTGCAGTCCCGTGGCACATGGTCATTGGTTCCTGCACCTCCTGATGCATCCATTGTGAGCTGTAAGTGGGTCTTCACAGTTAAATATCATGCAGATGGCACTTTGGATCGGTACAAAGCACGCTTGGTCGCCCGTGGGTTTACACAAACCTATGGTGTGGATTACATGGACACTTTTTCTCCAGTGGCGAGACACTCTACCCTTCGTATTCTCTTATCTGTAGCTGTGGTTCGTGAATGGAGTATATCTCAACTGGATGTCAAGAATGCCTTCCTGTACGGGGGACCTACAAGAGGAAGTCTACATGCAGCAGCCACCTGGGTTTACTGCTGAGGGGGAGAAGCAGATGGTCTGTAGACTTAACAAGGCAATATATGGCCTCAAACAGAGTTTAAGAGTATGGTTCCAAAAGCTTTCCAACCTTATTGAGCAACAGGGATTCAGGAGGTCAAATGCAGACCACTCGTTGTTTGTGCAGAAGTCATCAGCAGGTACGGTTGTCATTATGGTCTACGTGGATGATATTCTTGTTACAGGAGATGATGTTCAGGGCATAGAAAGGGCGAAGGCATTCCTAGGCCGTCAGTTTGTTACAAAGGATCTTGGAACCCTAAGATATTTTCTGGGGTTGGAATTTGCAAGGAATGCACAGGGTTTGGTGATGACCCAACGGAAGTACATTACAGACTTCCTGATTGAGACAGGCATGGATGGATGCAAACCATCAAGTATTCCCATGGACCCTAGCATGAAGTTGTATGATGGTGATACTGATGAAGTGGATAAGAGGAGATATAGAGAAATGGTGGGAAAACTCCTTTACATTACCATAACTTGTCCTGACATTGCATTTGCAGTTAGCAGGGAGAGTCAATTTATGGAGCAGCCAAGACAAGTTCACATGGATGCTATACACATGATACTGAGGTATCTGAAGTCTTCTCCAGGTTCAGGGTTGCTATTCAGAAAGGGCATAGATTTATCTATCTCAGCGTGTGCAGAAGCAGATTATGTAGGATGCCCTAAGGATCGAAAATCAACCTCAGGGTTCGCAATTTTTGTTGGAGGCTCTCTGGTTTCTTGGAAAAGCAAGAAACAAACTGTTGTGGCAAGGTCCACTGCCGAATCTGAATATAGGGCCATGGCTCAAGCCAGCACGGAAATGATGTGGGTTCGATCCGTACTAGGAGATCTACATGTAGCTGTGCCCCTACCTATGAAGCTTCAGTGTGACAATCAGGCAGCATTATTCATTACCAACAATCCTGCTTTTCATGAAAGAACAAGCATATTGAAGTTGACTGCCATTACACTAGAGACTTGATCCAGAGAGGATTGATATCTACTACACATGTGAGCTCAGGAGATCAGACTGCAGATGTATTCACCAAGCCACTGCTCAGAGGACCTTTTCAGAGATGTTCATCCAAGCTGAGCATGATAGACATCTATGCTCCACCTTGAGGGGGAGTGTAGGGATAGTTCTTATTACTATTATCTCTTTATGTCTCTTGTCGTTATTTCTTTATCTCTTATAGACTACTGTGTAATTTACCCTTAAGGTCTCTCCCTATATAAGAGAGCCTAGGGTTTTTCTGAATAATAATCTAAGTTTTCTCCCAACAATTCTTCATCACAAAAATCCATGAGACATGAGAAAAATTGTCTATAAGAACTATATATAATGATTCCTCATACTATCAAGACAACTAGTAGGTCTGAAAACATCAAGGTGGATTAACTCAAACAAAGTAATAAAATGGATAGTACCAGAGATGGCATAATAGCTTTGAGGATACTTATCCAGTTGGCATGTCTTACACTCCATGGGTAGTTGGCGGAGCTGGGGATGTACTTGAGGAAGCTTTTGAGGGAGGAGTGTCCTAACTACCAATGCCATAGAGCACTCACATATGGAGAAAACTTAATCTTAGAGCAAGTAATAACAACCACAAAGTAGACCAAGTGATTGGCAACTTATTCTTTATGGGTTGCACTAATTCTTCTCCCAATCAATGTCATGAAAAAAATGAAAAAGCATCAAAGATAATGTGAGAATTGTGAATTTATGTGATTGATAACAATCCAATTTATAAACAAATGGCGAAGCCTTCTCCCACTTTAAGTAGGGTTGGCTACATGGATTCTTGTTCAAATCCATGTTGATAGATCTGACTATTTTTTACGCTGGTTTTCAGCTACCTAACGCAACCCCGACAAGGGAGGATTTGAACCATGATCTTTTAGGTGGTAGATACACTGCACTACCACTAGACCATTGGAGTGGGTAACAAGCTAATATATGCATGAACAAAAAAGGTCGAATCTGATATTATTTTCTCCCCATTTACAGGAAATAATCTGCCATTAGCCATCTGTACAGTTCGGCCCATACTCGCCGTATTTATTAAGTATGATTTTCCCACCTAGAGATGAGAAGAGCTCCCGGCAATAATAAACCTATGAACATCATATTTGATCTTCATAAAATAATCAAAGGTACTATAGTGAGCAACAATGAGTATATCATAGCGATCACTTTGTTGGGAATATGTAGGATCACCAAGAGTTAGAATACTTAGTTGATGCATTAATCAAAGTCCCCGTTAAGACTGACACACATGAGAAGTAAGAGGATGACCATTCTGGCGAATAATTTGTCTTAGGACCTCCATGCTTGCCACAATATGTACAATGGGTGTATACTTTTGCTCTCTGATAATTACGGTGGGAGCATGATCACGTCTTCGATAAATAATGTCAGTCTTAAGAGGTAGCAAGAACAGTGTTCTGCTACTAAGTATCATGAAAAGTCACCAGGCAAATCTACTTGGCTTATTCTCCTTAAATGTAAGCAATGTAGAGGTCGTGATCATTTGGTCTATAAAGGCAACATCGATATGATCTAGCCCCACCAGAAACACCATTATCACCATTTATTTATGGTATTCAATCTGGTTGTTATGCATCGTGGAATACATCCATTGTATTTTTAAAAGGATTTCAGTTGAGGGAAATATTAAGCCAGTGGACTACCAACTTTCTTAGATTCATCATGTCATAATGTGTCAAATACATGACCTGAGTTCTGTTATCCATATGCCATCTCTAAGAACTCCACATATCATCTGTGTTTACATAGTAGACTAACTGCACTTTTGGAATGACACCATGATCTAGGAATTACCATACTGTCATCTGTGTCCCACATGAAACTCTTTCTGGTCTTCATATCAGGCTTTTTTCTCTAGACGAATGCGCTTCATTGCATATCCTTGTATGGTCACCAAGGACATACATGGTAATTTGCGGTAAGTAGTTGCGTCCAAGCTCATAACTGAATCAAATGAGGGAAGCCTTGCTCTCCCTCGATTACTTTCTTGAGATGACACCATATTCTTTTGACATCTTCTATCTACAAGTGGTGCCTTCCCACCACATACAAATAAGTATATAAAATTGATTCAGATCGTACTACAGGGCAAGTGAAGCTTTTGATGATCCGGTTGAGTTGGAAAGATGCTTAACAATGTATTTAGGGTTGCGAGTAGTGGGGTAGAGGCTAATGTAGCCTACGATGAGCAGTGTGACTAGGACAGGAGGGGTTATTATTGCTCAATAAGGGTATGACATCAAATATCACGGAAATTCGATCGAATTTCCATTTGACATATCATTGAAGTATGACTGAATTGGTCGACATTTCATGCTATAGGAGGGTGCACTGAAAAAAATGGGATTGTAATGATCGAAATTTAGACTGAATTTCGGTCAAAATTCAGTTTCGATTAGTCATCTATACGATGGCCTTAGTTGATATTTAAAGCCTTGGATAAGGTTATGTGGTAGCAAGCTAGAGGCAATTGGGGATTCGTGTTGTCATGGGTTGATGGTCATCAGAAGCATGTGGTCGCGGTTGAGAATGTGAAGATTTTGGGGGTATCGGGGCATTGATTGAAATATCCCTACCATCGATATATCCATGATATTTCCATATCGGCAAGTTAACGATACCAATATCACTCAGGATATCGATATGAACCGATATCGAGCGATATATCAATGCTATATCATCTCATCACACCAATATCAATAAAATTTGATGTATTTACTACATACTTTCAACCATTTTCATTGTTAATGTCGATATCATGTCAATATCAATACCATATCATCGATCGACATTGTTGCATGATTTCACTACTTGTTTTTATGAGTCAAGGAGCTCGGAAGGTAGTTTTTGACTTCGCAAGCTTTATAGGTTCATTGCATCAAGATTTTGTATAGCCGCTCCATGTGTTGATACATGTGGATACAAATTTGACACGAATAAGTAACTGAATTTCTAGTAAGCAAGTACTGATAATCTATCAATATGGATCCAAGACAAGCCCTTCGTATTAATTATCTTAGTTCATGAAAAATGTTTGATTCTAATCTATATTATATCATCTTTCAATTTCCTGGTTATCATCAATTGATGTATGTATAGTATACATGCTATTTTACAATTTTTGCATATTTCATTTCTGGTATTGCTAAGACTTTTGTTTATGCATAATATAGAATACATTACTTACTATTTTAAGAACTAAGATGGTTTTAGTTCACGAGAAATTTCTCTTTGATGTATTGTATAAATTTTCACACATATCTTTGATATATCCATTTTCAGACCTATCAATACAATATCTTTTTTTCATGTGGAAAAGAGGGTGAGCTCCCGAGATGGGAGTCACCGCAAGATCATTTTATTAATAAATATATGAAAATAACATGATACATTACCTAGACTCCCAAAAGCCCGTAAGAGCCCTACAATGAGACGCTACATTTTCCGAGTAAAACCTCTGATTTTTAAAAATGAGACCATTTCTTGTAAACTAAATAGCCCAAGCGTCGCAAGTGGCTTAGCAACATTGTCCGAGGAGTTGCTTCCAACCTTCCTTACTGCCTCCCAAAAGCCTGCCATGCCATCAACCTTCACCCACAGGATCGCCAGCTCCCTCCAAACCTTCGCCGAAGCCGCGCAAGGGAAGAAGAGATGTTCCGAATTCTCTATTTGCTCCCCGTATTTATCACATGTCATGTCCTGTAGACCAAAAATCCTCACCCTCCTAGCTTTGTCACAGAGTCTATTTTTCTGCAGGCACCATAGGAAGACCTTTATCCTGCTCGGAATTTTGCTTGCACAAATAATCTTCATATCCTTGCATAAGTCCCTATCTTGGCCCTCTCCACCATTTCTGAGCTCTCCAAACAAATGCTTGACCAAAAATATGACCTCTATCCACTCAAAGTGGTCCCTGCTCATAGAGAAACCTTCTAGGGAAGGAGTTTCCGACAGTCCGACTACAAACTAATCAAATCCTCCCTCCTTCGATCTGAGAGGACCGCAGCAAACACCGACATCCATGCCCTAATTGAGCCACTACACTTAAAGCAGCTTCTTTTTTTGCCACCACTGCAAAAAGTATTGGAAATCGCATCTCAAAGGTGCCATCCCCGTCCAGTTATCCCTTCAGGCAGAATTTGAAGCCATGCCCATCCCCCACCTTAGCCCTCAGCATATGGGTCACAAACGGCAACACTTCTCACACCCCCTGCCATAAAGGTGACTCAAAGCGAGACGTCCCTACCACCATCCCTCCTCTCACACCGTAAATCTCCCTCAGTAATCTTGTGGCCAGGTCCTCAGATAGACCCCATACGCGCACCACCCACTTCGCCAACAACGCCTTATTCATACACACTATATCTCGAACCCCCATGCCCCCCTGATCACACGCTCTCGTGACATCCTCTCATCCCACTAGATGCAGGCCCGACCTCTGCTGCTTCTCGTCTGACCAGAAAAACCCAAGGTTCAGGAAAGCAGTATACGTATGCGTTCAGACTGGTCACTGAATACCGATTAAGAGCTATGCGGGGTATATGCGATTCTATGCGGTTGCCTGATTTTTTATTTAAAAATAAATAAATATATAAGTGACTACGACTGAACTAAATTTATGTATATTTGTGGTCCAACAGAAGATGTAAGAAAAATGACTTTCATATTGAGCTTAAAACGATCTTTCTCAATCAAATATCAGTACTTCAATAGAAAAGTTAGCACACATAATAATTGACAACAATCATCAAAATATGCAAGTATTCGAAAAAAACCGAAATTTAGCACAAATAACATTAGTAATGTACTACTTAAAATAGCATAAGAAAACAGAATTGTTTGTTAGAGTAAAAGATACTCTGATGTATTATTTCATAGAGCCCTCGGGTCTCTTATATAGAGAGAAAACCCTTGGGTAAATTACATAGACGTACGTTATATAAATAGGAAATACAGAACAGTACATCATAACATAATATAAACCTCTACACTCCCCCTCAAGATGGAGCATAGATATCTATCATGCTCAGCTTGGAAGAACATCTCTGGAAAGGTCCTCTGAGCAATGGCTTGGTGAATATATCAGCAGTCTGGTCTTCTGAACTGACATGAGAAGTAGAAATGAAGCCCTTCTGAATCATGTCTCTAGTGTAATGACAATCCACCTCGATGTGCTTTGTCCTCTCATGGAAGGCTGGATTATTGGCAATAAACAAAGCTGCCTGATTGTCACATTGGAGATTCATAGGCAAGGAGACATCTACATTCAAATCTTCTAAGACTGCTCTAACCCACATCATCTCTGCGCTTGCTTGTGCCATGGCTCTGTACTCGGATTCAGCACTGGATCTCGCCACAACAGTCTGTTTCTTGCTTTTCCAAGAAACTAAAGAGCTTTCTATGAAGATAGCAAATCCAGAAGTAGATTTACGATCTCTTGGACATCCTACATAGTCTGCATCCGCACAAGCTGAAATAGACAGATCTGTATCTTTCCTAAATAGCAACCCTGTGCCTGGGGAGGACTTCAGATATCTCAATATCATATACAAGGCATCCATATGAACTTGCCTAGGCTGCTCCATAAATTGACTCACCCGGTTTACTGCAAATGCAATATCCGGTCGAGTTATAGTAATGTATAAGAGCTTACCCACCATCTCTCTGTACCTTCTTTTGTCCACCTCTTCGGTATCATCATCGTACAGCTTCATGCTTGGGTCCATAGGTGTGCTTGACGGTCTGCATCCAGTCATTCCTGTTTCAGCTAGCAAGTCTGTGACATATTTCCTTTGAGTCATTACCATCCTTTGTGCATTTCTTGCAAACTCTATTCCCAGAAAATATCGTATCGTGCCCAGATCCTTCGTAATAAACTGGCTTCCCAACAGGGATTTGGTTATCTCAATTCCCTGAGTATCATCTCCTGTAACCAAGATGTCATCAACATATATCATGACAACAACTGTACCTCTAGGGGTCTTCTGGATGAACAGTGAATGGTCCGCATTTGATCTTCTGAACCCCTGTCGTTCAATTAGCTGGGAAAGCTTCTGGAACCAGGCTCGGGGACTCTGCTTGAGTC
The DNA here is from genome assembly GCA_037367405.1 of Ottelia alismoides. Taxonomy (NCBI): domain Eukaryota; kingdom Viridiplantae; phylum Streptophyta; class Magnoliopsida; order Alismatales; family Hydrocharitaceae; genus Ottelia; species Ottelia alismoides. Next base: position 155,302 of record JAZKJV010000674.1, on the reverse strand, counting down.
CATAGATAGCCTTATGAAGTCTGCACACCATCTGAGTCTCCCCCTCAGCAGTAAACCCTGGTGGCTGCTGCATGTAGATTTCCTCCTGTAGGTCGCCATACAAGAAAGCATTCTTGACATCAAGCTGAAAAATGGACCAGTTACGTACCACAGCAACAGATAGTAGGATACGAAGAGTAGAGTGTTGAGCCACCGGTGAGAAAGTATCCAAATAATCTACCCTATAAGTTTGGGTAAATCCACGTGCAACAAGTCTGGCCTTGTATCTGTCGAGACGTCCATCTGCATGATATTTCACCGTAAACACCCACTTGCAGCTCACCACGGATGCACCTGGAGGAATGGGTACTAGAGACCAGGTTCCTCGAGACTGTAAGGCACACATCTCTTCCATAGCTAGTCGCCAGCAATCAATCTTCATGGCTTCTTGATAGGTCCATGGAATCTCAACGGATGAGACAGCTGCTGCAAATTTCTGGAAATCCCCATTGAGATGATGAAATGAGACCTGGGAGGCAAGAGGATATGAGGCACATTTTCTTCTCTGCTTCCTTTGAGCAATAGGCCGATCAAGATCATCTATCACTGTGGTGACTGGCGGATCCTCCTCCTATAGTAAAGGCTCCTGCATCGGTGCATTATCTAACCCATCATTAGTGGTAACATCAGAACATACCTGAGGCGTGCTGGATGGTTGGCATGTAGATTGAGCAGGGCCTGTCCGCCTTGTATAGAACTTAGGAAATGGTACAACTGGAGGTGGTGGTGGTAGTGGTGGTGGTGTTGTAGTGGACGGACCCAGGCTTGGAGGTGGAGGGACATAGACATTAGAGTCCGGGGGGGGGTAGAGGAGACCAATCTGTCACCTGCAGGGGAGAAGTACATGATTGGTTCGAAAAAGGTAACATCAGCACTCACATAATACTTATTATGAACGGGGTCATAGCAACGATATCCTTTCTGTGTCCTGGAGTGGCCCACAAAAACACACTTGATAGCCTTAGGAGAGAGCTTATCAAGCCCTGGAGATAACCTGTGGACAAATGCAACAGTGTCAAAGACCCGAGGTGTAAGTGCAAACAAGTCTTTGTCAGGAAAGAGAACAGAGATATGAGACTTTTCCCCAAGAATAGTAGCAGGCATACAGTTAACCAGATAGCATGCTGTAAGTATAGCATCTCCCCAAAAGGCTAATGGGGCACAGCTCTGAATAAGTAATGTGCGAGCAATATCAAGAAAGTGTCGATGCTTCCGTTCGGCGACACCATTTGGTTGAGATGTGTATGCACATGTGGTTTGGTGGATAATGCCTTTAGAAGAAAGAAAGTGAGCAAGGGAACGAGTGCAAAATTCCAAAGCATTGTCAGTACGCACATACTCAAAGGTAGATGAAAAAACATTTTGAACTTCATTGATTAGATTTTGAATAACACTTCCTGCTTCGGATTTATTTTTAAGAAGAAAAGTCCAGGACACTCTAGAAAAATCATCAACCACAACTAAATAGAACCTGTGCCCCTGATGATCTGGGACACAACTGGGACCCCAAATATCTATGTGAAATAACTCAAATGGGGAGCGACTGCTCCGACTCTGACGACTGGGGAAGCTGGACCGATGGTGCTTCCCTAACTGACATGCTTCACAACGAAACGACGAACTTGGAGAAATCTGAGGCAGGAGGTGACGCATTTTCTGTAGCGGCAGGTGACCAAACCGAAGATGCCAGGTATATGGAGATACGGAGCCCTGGGAATGTAGTGAGACGCCAGCATAAGAGTTCCGTACGAGACGATAGAGGCCATTGTGCTCAGAACCACAGCCAATCACCCTGCCCGTTAGTATGTCCTGAAAAATGACAGACGATGGGTCAAAAATAGCACGACAGTGCAAATCTCGTGTAATCTGACTAATGGATAATAGATTCATAGAGAATTCTGGTGCATGTAGAACATTCTGTAAGTGCATAGAGGGCAGCAAAGCCGTCTCCCCCTGACCGATGATAGGGGAATGAGTGCCGTCAGCAATGAGTACAGAGCGACCAGGCTGAACAGCTCTATAGGACTGCAGAATATCTCTCTCACGACAGAGATGATGGGTGGTGCCAGAATCAACAATCCATCCTGTGAGATCATGGTTATGATATGAGACTGAAGGACTACCTGAGGCAGTGGCTGAAGCAGATGTACTAGCTGACGCAGAAGCCGCAACATCAGAAGCGTCAGCACCCTCTGACGATGATTGTGGCATGATATAACGAAGCCGTGCCTCTAGCTCCTCGAACCTGTGATCTGGAGTAGATGCTGGTGGACCCTGAACATGATCAGCGACACGTGCAGATGGAGGGAAGCCATGCTTGGAATAGCATGTATCCTCCGAATGACCAGTACGACGACAGAATGAGCACGTAGAGCGTACGCGGCCTCCGCGGCCACGTCCACCACTTCCTCTGCCACGAAATGAGGACGAACTACCTCGTCCTCTGGAGACTGCCATTGCCGAGGGAGGTGGAGTCGCTGTATTCGATGGAACTGGTACACGACTGAGCCTCCTGTATACTTCTTCCATCGGTGGAATGGTGGCATCGGTAAGGATCTGAGAGCGTGCTGCCTCGTACTCAGGGTCAAGGGCAGCAAGTAATACGCCAACCATAGTGGCGTTGCGGAACGTCTTCTGTTGTTCCGACGTAGCTGTGAGTGGGATGGTGCTATAGAGTTTCTCGAACATTCCACGAAGAGACGTGTACAGAGAATGAAGAGGCCTCCCATTTTGCTTCGTGGTAAAAATATCATGCTGCAACTGCAGCATCTTTGTCTCGTTCCGCACCTGAGAGTATGTCGTGGCCAGAATATCCCACATCGCCTTGGCGGTGGGCTGATGGAGGACATCATTTGCTATCTCCGTCGTGAGTGTTCCTGACAGCCAAACTTTGGCATACGCGCCATCAGCCTCCCATGAGGCATATATTCCCGTCTTCTCCGGCGGTTCATCTTCGGTAAGAATATGCTTCTTACCACATGACTTCATAAGACTGAGGAACTGCATAGCCCACAGTTCGTAGTTCGTCCCGTCCATTTTGACGATTGGTGCCGAACCTTTAAAGGCACCTATGGCGGGCATATCGACTTTTTGTTCTGACATACTACCGGAGAAGAACAACTAGGGATGATAGACAAAGAAACTGGTGTCTACCAAGACCTTTGAGGATTCAAGTGCATATGTAGACGTTATGCACTTGAACCCGTCATCGACCCGAGCCCGACTGAAGGAGAGGCTGACGGCGGCGAGGCTGGGGAACCCTCGGCGGAAGAGAGGCGGCGGGGCTGGAGGAGCCCGGCGACGGGGCTGGAGGGGCCTGGCGACGGGGCTGGGGCCTGGAAGGGCCTGGAAGAGGCCCGGCGGCGGGGCTGGAGGGCCTGGCGACGAGGCCGGGAGGGGCCTGGCGGGACCGGAGGGGTCTGGCAGCGAGGTTGGCTGGGGCCTGGCGGCGGGAGGGCCTGGCTGGGGGCGGCGAGGAGCCTGGAGGGGCTGGCTGGGGCCGGCTGGAGGCTGTTGGCGGCGGCAGGCGCTACGGGGGGGGGGGGGGGGGGGGAGAAAAAAACCCTAGGTTAGGGTTTTGGCTCTGATACCATGTTAGAGTAAAAGATACTTTGATGTATTATTCCATAGAGCCCTCGGGTCTCTAATATAGAGAGAAAACCCTTGGGTAAATTACATAGACGTACGTTATATAAATAGGAAATACAGAACAGTACATCATAACATAATATAAACCTCTACAATGTTCAAGCAGCAATATTCTAATTAGTTATTTCCAATATGTAGAGGTGAGACTTGTAACTCTGTATGTCTACTAAATTCGTGATACGATGGTATGATGTGCTACTTAATAATAAATTAAGTGGGCTGACTTTTGTTGCAATTTGTATTATCAATGTATGTTGTTAGAGCCAATGATACTTTGTATGTGGCAATATCCGGTCGACTTACGCACTCTGGATCAAGGGCAGCAAGTAATACACCTACCATAGTGGCGTTGCGGAACGTCTTCTGTTGTTCGGGGGTGGTTGTGAGCGGGATGGTGCTATATAATTTCTCGAACATTCCACGGAGGGACGTGAACAGAGAATGAAGAGGCCGCCCATTTTGCTTCGTGGTAAAAATATCATGCTGCAACTGCAGCATCTTTGTCTCGTTCCGCACTTGAGAATATGTAATAGCCAGAATATCCCACATCGCCTTGGCGGTGGGTTGACGGAGGACGTCGTTGGCTATCTCCATCGTGAGCGTTCCTGACAGCCAAATCTTGGCATACACATCATCAGCCTTTCATGAGGCATATATCCCCGTCTTCTCTGCCGGCTCATCTTCGGTAAGAATATGTTTCTTACCACATGACTTCATAAGACTCAGGAACTGCATAGCCCAGAGTTCGTAGTTCGTCCCGTCCATTTTGACTATTGGTGCCGAACCTTTGAAGGCACCTATGACGGGCATATCAACCTTTTGTTCTGACATATCGCCGGAGAAGAAGACCTAGGGATGATAGACAAAAGAATCGGTGTCGACAAAGACACGTTTGGATTCAAGTGCATATGTAGACTTATGCACTTGAACCCATCGGTGGCAGGAGGGTCTGAAGAGGAGCGGCGGGAGATGCCCCCGGTGGTGGGAGGGGGCCTCGGCGGCGAGAGGGGACCTCGGCGGGAGGGAGGGGGGCTGGAGAGGGGCGGCAGGAGGGCTGGAGAGGGGCGGTGGCGGTAGGGCTGGAGAAGGGTGGCGGCGACCGAACGGGGGGGGGGGGGGGGGGGTGGAGAAAAACCCTAGACTAGGGTTTTGGCTCTGATACCATGTTAGAGCCAATGATACTCTGTTGTGTTATTTCATAGAGCCCTCGGGTCTCTTATATAGAGAGAAAACCCTTGGGTAAATTACATAGACGTACATGAGATAAATAGGAAATACGTGACAGTACATCATGACATAACGTAAACCTCTACATATGTGAATATATATTTGTATGAATGCCTCTACTATTGAATTATAATGCCATTTATCTCCATCATTATATTTATTACTATTTCTCCATTAAAACTACCAAATTCTACATTCCAAATAAATATTAGTTGACTAAATTAGTTTGCTAAATTATTGGTACATTATTCCTTTTCTTCCTTTGTGTTTACTCCAATCTCATAGTACGACTACTTCGACGATGGATTTAAATGGTAATGGAAATACTTGGTTAACATACATACAAAAACAAGGAATAAGGGTAAAGTGAGGGTGCAATGTTATCTAAATTATGTCACATGAACAAATTCTGATAAGTGGCACAAATTATACAAAAAAATGTGGCACAAATCATACTATAACACACATTTCATATATATATATTTCGCACATTTCAGAACAATAACATGGAAAAAGTGGCTTAAAAATTCACACATAAAAAATCACATATAAAGAATCAATCACATAAAAAAAATCACATAGAAGAAATCACATATAAACAAAACACATAAAAAATCACATTTAACCCAAACAGGTGCACAGAGGACATATGCGACCACATAGCTCGCATGTGCGTCCCACATAAGCACCATGGGTGCATAACTAGGGGATTCATGAAAGCAGTACAATGAAGGTGTCGCACACGCATATGCGGCCTCAAAGGCTGCTTTTCTGAACGCTAGAAAAACATTCTCATCTGCTTCTCAATCCTCTTTCTAACCCCCACCGACATCAACCTGGTAGAGAAAAAAAGATGGGGATGGTCGACAGCATATGCTTCAGCAAAATCAGCTTCCCACCCCTAGATAAAGTAACTGCTTTCCACCCAACCAACCTAAGCTCCATCCTCTGAACAATCGCGTCCCAATCCGACTTTCTGAATTTGCCTGCTATCAATGGAAGGTCGAGATAGGTAATTGGTAGGTCTCCCAACGGACACCCTAGCTGCTCCGCTGTCTTGCCTCGCTCTTCATTCTGTAACCCAAAAGTAATTACCACCGACTTCTGCATATTTATCACCATCTCGAAGAGGCTGCCGAAAATGCCCAACAACTGTATCGCTCTACTGCTCATTTCATCAGATCCGCTAAGAAAAGTAACCGTGTCGTCGACGTACTGTAGCAACGGCATCGAGATGTCACCCAGACGAAAGCCTTCGCACCAGCCTCCCTCAATTGCTTTCCTGAAAAGAACCGCCAGTGCATCTGCCACCAAAATAAACAACATGGGCATTAAGGGACACCCCTGTCGTACTCCCCTCTATGGCTGAAAAAAGCCCCCCTCTGGCCGGTCGTTCACCAAGATCGAAAAGGACGACGCGGTGATGCAACTTTTCATCCAAGCAATCAAGCAGTCTAGGAACCCTCTTCTCCTCAATGACAGCCATAAAAAGCCTCAGTCGACACAATCATATGCTTTGGCAAAGTCGATCTTCCACATCACCCCTTCGTGCTCTTGCGTCGCCATTCCAAGCAAATCACCGAAGCCATAACCATCCCATCCGCCATTTGACGCCTTGGAATGAAAGCGGATTACCCCTGTAGGACAATAGAGTCCATGACCCCCTTGACTCTGTTCGCCAGCACATTCGCCACAATGGGATAAATTCCATTGTACAGAGCAATCGGTCTGAATCTCTCTTTGATAGTTAGAACAACATTGCCCTGTTAACCTTCTCAAAACCCCTGTTGCCTTCCCTGAACTCTTGTAACATCTCCAGGATCTCATCCTTCAGCAGGTCCCAAAACTTTCTGTAAAAGAAGACTGGGAAATCGTCTGGCCCCCGTGCCCTGTCTGCATTCAGCCTGAAACTGCTTTGTTTTTCTCCTCCTTAGAGAACGGCGTCAGCAACCCCTCATCCTGCACTGATGACAAGGAATTCACCCCCCTCCCCCGCCAGCCCGCTGTCCCCTTGCCCCTCCTCCGCGACGTCTCCACAAAATGGTATCTCAGTTGACTATCAATTTGCGCCTCCCCGGAGATCCTCTGTCCCCCTACCTCTAGCTCATGGATATGGTTTCTCCTCCTTCTTCCTGACGCCATGGTGTGAAAGAATCTGGTGTTTGTGTCCCCTTCTCTTAGCAACTTTTGTTTGGACTTTTGCCTCCACTCCACTTCCTCTTTTTAAGCCTCCATCAACAGCTCCTCCAAAAGTCTGGATCTCTCCATTGCCTCTTCCTGGTCCAAACCTCTCAGGTCATCCATCCCATCCATACGGACCACCTTCTCTTGCGCCCTACCCCTTTTCTCCTTCTTTTCATCCTCACCTTCCTTCCAAACCCATGTAAGAAGGACCTAAGCAGCACCAGCTTAGTTGCCAAATGACTAACCGCCGAACCTTCTGGACGCCACTTTGTCCACAAACCCGCTACCAACTCCTTGAAACCATCCTCCAACAACCACGAACACTCGACGTGGAAAAATAACATGGTTCTTCCTTCCTCTCCTCAGGACCAGAGGACGGGCGTGTGATGTGAAAGCACTTGCGAAAGTGCCCAAGCTCGTGAAAGTGGAAAACTTTCCACCCACTCCGCAGAAAGTAGGAATCTGTCCAATCTCGACCTTGATCTCGCATTGCGCCAAGTATATGCACACCCAGCCGCATCAACAATTATAAGACCCCAGGAATGCATCAACTCAAGAAATTCACCAGAGCCAGCATCTCGCCCCCCCTTTCTCTGAGGGCGATCATCTGGCAGCAAAGTAATATTGAGATCTCCTCCTACAATCTAAGCCCCATCAATATGGTTGGAGCTCGTATGCACCAAATTTGTCGCTAGAGACTCCCTCCCATTGCTAGTGGGTCCATCGACATTCGTCACCGTAAAGGAGAGTCCATTTGCCCGATGTTTGGCGCGGACAGAAAACGAGAAGGAAGACCTCCATTCCACCACCGACTCGAACTCCTTCCACCTCGTGAGCAACCCACATGCCGCTCCTTGGGCCTCCAGTTCTGCGAACTCGAAGCTTCTTCCAATCCCCAAGTCTCGACCAACATCAACCGCACTCCTCGCCACTTTCATTTCTTGCAATAGGAAAATATCCGCTTTAGCATCACGAATCAGATTCCCGACCCTTAGGTGCTTTTCAGGTCGGCCCAGACCCCTTACGTTCTAGGACTACATTTTCATTTAGAAACATTGGAAATCTTCCTTAACGGTTATGGTTGCACCACCCCCAAGCATTCAGCAAAACCTTTGTCCAGCAGACATAAGCGACTCGGCTTTCCCCAAGGCGACTCACTAACCGCGGGAGGCTGCAAAGGAATCATCGGTCGTTCCTCAGCTTCCAGAATCTCTGCCCTGCACCTCCTAGCCGAACTCAACGCCACCCCTTCTCGAAACAAACTCCAAACCTGAGCCCCCCTGCCAACCGCCTGAGAGGACTCCCCTTTCAACAACATCCTCGAAGCTCTTGCATCTCGAACTGAAGGCACCTGCTCCAGACCACCCAACCCCCCGACAGCACCAGACACCTCTTACTTCCCGAACTCCATTACCCTCCTTGTACCCTCCTGCCCTTCTTCCAACCCAACATCGCCTTGGAGGGCCCCCTCCCCACCCACGAGATCGAGCATCTCCGCTAGCCTTCCATCCGCATGTCGTTCCTCCATCACAGGACCGCCAAGGAAAGCCACCTCCCGTCCCACAAGATCGACCACCAGCCGCATGTCTTGAACTTTCGCTTCCGCCAGCTCAAGCGGACCGTCCCTGGTCCGGAGCCCCCATTTCGGTTATATCCAGATCCCCTAGATCCTTTAACCCAGAACGCCCCAAACCGCACGTTGTTACGCAAGTCAGGATCCACCGAAACCTGACCCACCAGATCCGCATCCGCTCCCGGATCCATGCTTGGATCCGCGCTCGCCACCAGGCTCTCCTCTTTCGAGACCCGGATCGCAGGAAACACATCAACCACCAATGTTGCTCCCTGATCCGCACCAGCTTTCATTTCCGGATCTTCTCCTGGATCCGCATGCACTTCTAGATCCGCGCCCGCTTCCAGATCCGCTACTGGATCCGGACTTGCATGCATCACCTCCGAGACCCGAGATCTCTACCCCGACGGCCCAACACGTGCCCCAAACAAAGGGACCCCCTCAAAGGACATGACCGAGGAAACAAGCGTCGCCTTTCCGCTTTCTACTTCGAGAAACACAACGGCCCCCGACAATTCGGGCCTACCTGTTCTAAGAGATCTGCCAGTAATGACGCGCAATACCTGAGAAAACGGTATCACGACACACGACCTCACTGCGGCCTTCTGACTTCCCACCACGTCAGCTGACGACGACGCAAGGCACCCCTTCCCAAGCTCCGACTAGTCTTCGCGATGCCCTACATCTGGGGACCCCGATTCTTTAGGAAAGAAGCAGGAGCTGACAAAAGCCAGCTCGATCTCCAGAGACACGCCACGAAAGAGCACCTTCCTCTACCCCCAAACCCTGAGGGCTGAACTCCTACATACAAGCAACAAGTTCTGCCTCCCTCCCTATCGCACATCCATCGGACACGATCCCTACCATCGAAGCAATCTCAGATAGCATCTCCCATACGAGCTCCACCCTTCTTCACACGATAGGAACACCGCGCACCCACACCAAGTTCATGAATCGAAACTCTATTTAGCCGTCGAAGCTACCCGGAAGACGCCATCGAAGGAGTGACTTCTTGTTCTCGCATAACCGAACGATCGCCCTCGCCTCATGTGCCGCAAGGCCCCGCGCCATGACTCGCCAGGGGCTCAACATTGCGACATCCCCACCGAACCTCCCGCCCGTACCCCCTCCCACATCTGAGATGCCACAAAAATAAAGCTCGAGAACCTCCTCCCTCGTCGATTAACATTGTACCCTCTTGCGTTGCCTTCTTCAATCGGGTCTCCAACCCACCAGCGCCCAAAGAGCACGCTCTCGCCCTGTGTGCAATACTGCGGCACCTGAAGCACCGTACTGGTTCCCGACAATGACTAGCCCAATGCCGCAACGAGCAGCAACGAAAGCAGCCGCGGCCAAACGAACTCCCTTTTTTGTTGTAGCTCCGATCACCGCCCACTGGATCTTTCTCTGCATATCATGCTGCGACTACCTGTTGCTTCTCCCCGCGCCGCTTCCATAGCACTACCACCCAAGGTGCGCCACCGCTGTCATCTCCGCACTCCCCCCATCCCTCATCCTCTCAACCCTACTCAATTGCAAAATTATAACAAAGGAGAGAGCCTATCAATACAATATCAATAACAATATTTCAAATTTTGCTCCAATCAGCATTTATTTTCTTTAATTAAGTTAAAAAAATTTGTTTCTAATATATTTAAATTCATTTTCTTTCATTCAACATTATAAATAATGTTCTTTAAAAGCTATATGTTATTATGCTCATTCACTTATTTATTTGACATCTTATATAGTTCAACACTTTGGTATACATAATATGTAATGTAATATAAAGCTAATATGCTAAATGCATGTCTTTTATGTCTCTAAGTTATGTTTTGAATTTCATCATTTCCTTTCTAATACCTCTCAACAATCAACAATCAGTAGTCAAAAGTCGGAATTGACAACAACGATATGTACGATATAATGTGTATTGGTGTGCAAAATACACCTAATTCTTGAATGTTGGTGTGTATTTGTTTGTTATTTATTGTTGTAAGATAATCTCTTAATTTATGGAAAATTCTTTTTTTGCTTCGAGATTTCCATCGATATATCCTAGATATATTCCTTTTCAAATCAACCAATATGATATTGATATCAATATTTTGAACCTTTATCTTGCAGTGTGAAGGGTAATGGGTAGTGGAGGAAGAAAAAGAGGGTGGCTCTGACACCAAGTTAAATGTAAGAATGATTCTAGTTGTAAGAGATTGTACTCTATGGCTATAGGAGAGGCCTAGGGTTATACTAAAGATACTCGAAAGAAAAAAGTCAAAAGTACCTTCTAAGGGGTGTAAAACTTATATCTCTAACAATTTCTTTTGTCCTCCACAAGGCATCGCACCTTGCTTCTCCATCTGTGCCAATGACATCATCATTGCCTTGCATGAGCCATTATCATATGATTACTACTTATGCTTAGTTGTTGTGCCACATTTGTGCATCTTCAATGTGGATTGTCTTCTTCCTTGGTCATGCTTCCCATTGTTGTACATAAGTTTTCTTGGCAAGCCACTATGCAATAATAGTTATTGTAAATCATTCATTAATCTGAAATGAAGAATAATAATTTGCATAGTAGGTCTCTTCGTACAATTAGGGTCATGTACCCTAGAAATCTTGATATCATACATCTATTGATGCAAATGTTGGATCATAGAGGCTGGTGTATGATTGAATATCTAAAGGATTAGATTGAGGACTCAACTGCACTGTCAAGTAACTATCAAGAAAGGATCTCCTTCCTGAGAATGAGATTGTAATCCTTACTCTAAAGGCTGACATCCAACCGACCCTATGATGCAAGTCCTCTGCATAGGAATAGAGATTCAAAAGTGTCGAATAAATTAGGTCAAACAGTTGACTTAGCGAGATTGAGACAACCAAGACCTATATAGTATGTTGTCATGATACATGTAAGCATCCTTTGACCATAGACTAATGTATTACTACTATGTTTCTGAGTATGTTCATTTGACAGACCATTAGACTGATGACCTAATCAAGGTATATGTACCCACACACTGGTGTACATACAAGGGCATACGAGTAATACAATCTCTCAAAAGGAGCGTTCGTGTTCACTACTAGAACAGAAGACATGAGCTCACTCACGAGATATTGGGATAAACCAGATTCTATCGTTGATCATTTTGTTTTGAAAACGAGACAGGATTTGAAGGTATGATATATGCTTTTGAAGGTATGATACAGTGGCCCTGATCCTATCTCCAAGTATCCGCAGAGAAGATACACTATCCTCAAAGGAGATTGAGGAATGTTCCTATAGAGAAAAATTTGAGAGTTAGGACGGATTAGTGATGTTTGATTCACTTGCGGAAGAGGAGAATCGGGGATGACTAAATTAGATTTAGTTATCCTTGATAACATTATCCTGAATGGTGTTATCCACAGTTATCCAAGATTAATGCAGATAAGTTTCACATTATTTTTGGATATGTCAAGAAAGTAATCTCCGATAATTAAATTGGATTTAGTTAGGCTAGATAAGAATAATGTGGATAGTGCTATCCACAATAATCATGTATAGTGTGGATAAGATCCATATTATTTAATGTTAATTGGATTCACATTATACAATAAATATAAATATTATTTAATGTTAATTGGATTCACATTATACAATAAATATAAATATGATTTACATTTAATTTTGGACCCATGGATATATTTCATGTTTGTCAATGGCCTATTTGCAATTATCACAAATAATTTGTAATTTTTTATTGATAATTAAATTTTAAAATAAAGTAATAAATAAATAAAATTATGGTTGTTGAAATATTACAAGTATAATAATCATAAGGAAAATAAAAAGGAGATCCCTAAAAAAGGGGAGATGTCCATGGTTGTAAGTTACAACCATAGTTGATGTTTCCATTATTTTAGGAGCCTCCTATTTATTATTTATTATTTATTTTTATTAATTAGTTGTTGCTTAAATTATTGAGAGGATAAAATTGATAATTAAATTTATAATTGTTATCAACCCTAATCTTAAAAGTGGTTAAAAGCTCCATTAATCTTGGCCATTGATTCAACAATTAGGATTACAATCCTAACAGTCTGAAAAGTATATAGGGAGATGCAGGCCTTGCCTTCCTAGATAATTCCAAGGAGTAACAAGTCTCTCCTTTGTCTCTCTCTCTCTGATGGACGTCCCCTCACCGGGATAATGCCATTAAAGTTGGATGTTCCTCCTTGCCTCATAAGGTCGTCCCTCATAACCTTCTTGTTACGCTGCCAGATCCATTTGATCGATCTCTTATAGAGTTTCTTCATCTTTGTTTCTTGAGGATCATAAAAAAGAAGGATGATTCCGTATGACGAAATCAGAAGCAAGGAGTCTCATATCATTTCGTTGGATTGTGGGAAGTACTTGGCTCATCCATACGCCCAGGAGTGTTGTCTCAGTTGGATCAGACTTCGAACAAGAGGTCTCCTGCTTTAGTGACTAAAGGACCACAATCACGCTTCAAGAGGTAATTATATATTCATGTGATATTGATGAAACAACTTGGGAATTTGTTTCGTTGGCATCTACGACTTTGGAATCCTTCTGCTAAGGCATTATCCATGATGTTCTCTGAACTATCTACAGTGAAGTCATTAGATTGAGAGACGTGTTAGTTCTAAAAACATCATCGGACTTCCTTTCCTTCAAGGCTAAGCCCGTCGGTCTGTCGGTTTTTCTTTAGAGCATTGTGATGTGTGGACCTTATCCGGTCCGTACTGTTGGTGGTCACAAGTTTTTGTGGTCGTTGTCAATGACTATAGAAGTTGTTCTTCATTTATCTAATAAAAGGATAATTGGAGGTTAATTTCATTATCAAATCCTTCTTTCAATTTGTCAAAACTTCATGTAATGTGTGTATTCCAGTTTTACATACTGATAATGCCCTTGAATTTACTCGACATTATTTCATGATCTTCTTCACCTCTCAAGGGACCACTCACTAGGCTTCCTGTCCATACACCTCTCAGCAGAACGGGTAGTTGAGAGGTAACTTCGTCATTTCCTAGATATTGCCAGCTACTACTTATCCATATGAAGGTTCCTAAGACCTACTGGGAGGGTGATGTTCTTATCGATGCACATCTTATCAACAAGGTACCATCGTCAATTCTAATAATGAATACTCCTTTTTCTTTCCTTTACCTTTCTGAGTCACATTTTTCCTTGCTATTACGAGTTATTGGTTGCACTGCTTTTGCACATAATTTTCATACTGCAAACAAATTGTCACCACATGCAATCAAATGTGTCTTCCTTGGATATTCTCGAATTCAAAAGGGATATCGATGCTATGATATTGCTGGTCATCATTATTGCATCTCTGCTGATGTAACTTCTTTTGAAAGGACTAGTTATTTCACCTAGTATGTTAGTAATAGACCACTGGAGTTACCACAACTACCATCAATTGTCTATAAAAGGAAGCATATCCCTCATTCTGAAGATGCCCCATTGCTTGTTCCTTATATGCAGGAGGAAATACCATCTTCAAATGCCTCCACCTTTGCTTCTCAAGAAGCCTCCATAGAGTTCCCCCATAGCACTCAGAAAGAGTAAGGTAATGTACAATGCATCCTATTTCATCTTTTACTTATATTAACAATCTCTCTAGTTGTGACTGGGCTTTATAGGTGCTTAGAAGACTATTTCTATTCCTCGTGATCATTACAATGTTCTACAGGATCATGGTTGGAAAAGGGCCATGGATGAATGTAGAGATATATTTTATGTTATGTTATTTGTATTGTCTCCTAATTTTCTTCTTCTTATGAATGCTTTCTGTAATTTACCCATAGGCCACTCTCATATATAGGAGATCCTAAGGTTTATGGAATAAACAATTCGACTTCTTTTCCCAACATGGTATCAGAGCGGCGGTCCTAAACCGGAGCTCCGAAACCTTAGCCCTACCCAACCCCCTCTCTCTCGCCGCACAGCCCAGCCCGGCATTGCCCCGTCCCGATATTCCCTCCACAGGCGCCTTCAGAGGTCCTGTTCCTATAGTCAAGATGGATAGGTCAAACTATGAATTGTGGGCTATGCAGTTCATGAGCATGATGACTGGTAAGAAATGCATTCTTACCGAGGAAGAACTGGTTGAGAAGACTGGGGTTAACGCCTCATGGGAGGCGGATGATGCATATGCCAAAGTGTTGCTTTCAGGTACGTTGGCAATAGAGATTGCCAATGACATCATCAACCCACAACCAAGGCGATGTGGGATATTCTTGCAGCTACTTATTCACAAGCAAAGAATGAGACGAAGATTTACAGCTTCAACATGATATCTTTACTATCAAACAGAATGGACGACCACTCCACTCCCTATATACATCTCTACGTAGGATGTTCGAGAAGATATATAGCTTTATGCCTCTCACTTCTACCCCTGAGCAGCAGAAGACTTATAGGAATGCCACCATGGTTAGTGTGTTCCGGGCAGCTATTGATCCAGAGTACGAGGCGGCCCGTTCTCAGATTTTGGCAGACTTTATTCCTCCTATGGAGGAAGCTTTCTGCAGACTCAGTTGTATTACTGTTCCATCTTCTACTGCCAATCAGACATCCTCAGCAATGGCGGCATTCGGAGGTCGCAGAGGTTTTTCTCAGTTCCGTAGTCGTGGACCTCGGGGAAGGAGAGGTCGTATTCGCCAGACATGTACTTTCTGCCATTGTTCTGGACATACAGAGGATACATGCTACTCCGAGCATGGATTCCCTGCTTCTGCTCGAGTGGCTGAACAGATTGAGCCTCCGGCTGCTTCCTCTTTGGATCAATGTTTTGATGATCTTGTAGCGCGATTGAGGGGTATTATACCACCCTCTAGTCCTATGCCACCCTCGCCGGTCTCCAGGAGTCATTCCGATGTAGCTGCTTCAGCCTCCTTCGATACCTCAGGTAGTGCTTATGCACTCACTAACAGTAGTGGATCTGATGCCAAAGAATGGATTATGGACTCCGGTGCCACACATCATCTGTGTGGAGACAGGGGTCAACTTACAGACTACAGACAGGTTCCTCCAGGACGCATTGTGGTTATTGCAGATGGGACTCACTCCCCGATCACTGATCAGGAGGAGACTAGCTTGACACCTTCTATGCATCTAAAGAATGTGTTGCATGCACCTGATTTCTCTGTGAATTTGTTGTCGATTAGCCAGATTACGAAGGATTTACATTGTCAAACCATTTTTGATCCATCTTCTCTTGTTTTTCAGGACATCCTTGTGGGCAACATGATTGGATGTGGTCGTGAGCAGGGTGGCCTCTATCGCCTAGTTCGAACTCCATATACCGGAATCTCCTCTCTACCTGCTGGACTTGTCTCACCATTTATGGGGCAC
Organism: Ottelia alismoides; assembly: GCA_037367405.1. Classification (NCBI taxonomy): domain Eukaryota; kingdom Viridiplantae; phylum Streptophyta; class Magnoliopsida; order Alismatales; family Hydrocharitaceae; genus Ottelia; species Ottelia alismoides. Next base: position 139,247 of record JAZKJV010000674.1, on the reverse strand, counting down.
CTGCTCTTTAGGCATCTACCACTTCAGAAACTATGTTGTGTTCTGCCCCAAATTTTTCCTCACACATCCTTTCAATGTGAGGCTTGTCAGTTGGGAAAGTATCATAGGTCTACCTTTTCCAGTTGTCAGAGTCAGAGCAGTAGCTCCATTTTTGAGTTGTTTCATGTTGATATTTGGGGTCCCAGTCGTATCCCTTATCATCAGGGGCACATGTTTTATGTTATCGTTGTGGATGATTTTTCTTGTTTGTCCCGGGTCTTCTTATTAAAGAATAAATCTGAAGCTGGGAATGTTATTAAAAATTTCATAAATGAAGTACGTAATGTTTTTTCTGCTTCTGTAAAAATTGTGAGACCTGATAATGCCTTGGAATTTTGTACTAATACTCTCTCCAATTATTTTTCCACCCAAGGAATTATTCACCAAACATCTTATGCCTATACTTCCCAACAAATGGAGTTGCAGAAAGAAAACATCGTCATTTGCTTGATGTCAGTAGGACGCTTCTCATTCAGAGTCGTGCTCATTCTTTTTGTGGTGATGTTGTTCTAACGACATGTTATCTCATTAATCGCATGTCGTCGTCAGTTTGGGTGAGAAGATTCCTTTCTCTTTGGCCTTCCCTGAAAAGGAATTGTTCTCACTTACTCCTTGTGTGTTTGGCTCAGTTGCCTTCGTCCACTAGTTGTCTCCAGGTATTGACAAGCTTTCTTTTAGAGATGTCAAGTGTGTCTTCGTCGGGTACTCCAGGACACAAAAGGGTACATGTGTTATGATCCGATGCGCAAGAAGTACTATGTTAGTGTCGATGTCACCTTTTTCGAGTCTGTTATGTACTTCTCCCCTACATGTGATCGGTTGATGTCTTTAGACACTGATGAAGCCATATATGTGCCACCACCACCATTACTTCTATCACCTCCACCACAACCATCTCCTTTACCACCACCGCCACCAATACCTACACCACCCCCACTTCCTATTACAGTCCATGTTCCACCATTACCACACCACTATACCCGCCGGCCTGCTTCTGCTCATGGTCACCGCTCATCATCTAGCACGCATGAGATATGTCCTGAGAGTATAGTTTCTATTGATGGATCTAATGGTTTACCTGAGCAGGATTCTTTACTGGAGACAGACTTGGAGGTTGCTGATTTGGACCTACCTATTGCGCTACGAAGCAGAAGCATAGTTGTGCCTCATATCCTATAGCATCCATGGTTTCTTTTGATCGCTTATCTGGTGAATTCAGGGATTTTGTTGTTGCACTATCTGTCGTGGCTACTCCACAAATTTATCAAGAAGCTTTGAAGGACAGTCGATGGCGCTTAGCTATGGAAGAAGAGATGGTTGCTTTTCAGTTGAGAGGCACCTGGAGCCTTGTCCCTGCTCCTACTGGTGTGTCTACAGTTAGCTGTAAATGGGTATTTACAGTTAAGCGAAATGCAGATGGCAGCATCGACAGATACAAGGCACGCCTGGTTGCACGAGGGTTTACACAGACATACAGGATGGATTATCTTGACACATTCTCACCAGTTGCTCGTCATTCCACCTTACAGATCCTTCTCTCTGTGGCAGTGATACGAGATTGGTCGTTGCTTCAGTTAGATTTCAAGAATGCATTTCTATATGATGATCTTCAGGAGGAAGTCTACATGCAACAACCACCTGGTTTTGCTGTTGAGGGGGGAGTGTTCACCGGTGTGTAGACTTCATAAGGCGATCTATGGCATTAAGCAGAGCTCTAGAGCTTAGTTCCAGAAGCTTTCAGACTTGTTTGAAAGACATGGGTATATACAATCAAATGCAGATCATTCCCTCTTTATACAGAAAACATCCACATGTATGATTGCAATTATGGTGTATGTTGATGATATCCTTATTACAGGAGATGACATACAAGGAATCAAGAGGGCGAAAGAACTTTTGGGTCGTGAATTTGTCACCAAGGACCTTGGAGTCCTTAGATACTTTTTGGGACTGGAGTTTGCCAGAAATCAACAAGGGCTTGTGATGACCCAAAGGAAATATGTCACTGATTTGCTAAGTGACACAAGAATGCTTGGATGCCGACCTGCCACTACACATAAGGATCCAAGCGTGGAACTATATGATGATGATATGGATGAGGTGGATAGAAGGAGATACAGAGAGCTGGTAGGAAAACTCCTTTATGTTACCACTACCAGACCCGATATATCATTTGTTGTTAGTCGGATGAGCCAGTTCATGGAGCAACCACGTCAGGTACATATGGATGCTATACTGATGATACTCAGATATTTTAAATCATCTCTAGGTGCAGGTCTATTGTTTAGGAAAGGCAACAAGGTCACTATCTCAGCATGCGTAGATGCCGATTATGCAGAATGTCCAAAGGATAGGAAGTCCACTACTGGATTTGTTGTATATGTTGGAGATTCTCTTGTCTCATAGTGGAGCAAGAAGCAAACAGTTGTAGCCAGATCTAGTGTTGAGTCTGAATATAGGGCTATGGCCCAGGTCAGTACAGAAATGATGTTGGTGAAAGTCGTTCTTATAGATCTATATATAAAGGTCCCCCTTCCTATGGTACTGGAATGTGATAATCAAGATCTATATTTATTGCAAATAATCCAACATTTTGTGAACGAACCAAGCGCATCGAAGTTGATTGTCATTATATATGAGATATGATTCAGAAGGGTTTTATTTCCATATCTCATGTCAGCTCAGGGGACTAGACTGCAGTTATCTTCACCAAGGCCTTAGAGGACCATTCCAGAAGTGCTCGTCCAAGCTGAGCATGATCGACATCTATGCTCCATCTTGACGAGGAGTGTAGAGATATATTTTATGTTACGTTATTTGTAATGTTTTCTAATTTCCTTCTTCTTATGAATGCTTTATGTAATTTACCCATAGGCCACTCTCTTATATAAGAGAGTCTACGGTTTATGGAATAAACAACTCGACTTCTTTTCCCAACAATGAGGAAATGGATGCTCCCATATCCAAAGGAACTTGTGATATTGTGCCATGTCCATTGGATGTGAAACCCGTTGCTTGGTAGATGGGTCTTCATGATCAATCTCGAGATGGTAGTGTGGAGAGATTGAAGGCAAGAGTTGTAGCCAAGGGATTCACTCAGACATATGGACTAGATTATTTTGAGACATTCTCACATGTGGCTAGATTAGGGTCCTTTCGAACCATTTTATCCATTGCAGAGTGATCACCTTCGTGTGGTTTAATAGACTCGTTCACTGCAATGGATAAAATGGTCATTGGCAGGAGGTGATCCTGATAATTCGATACCTAAAGGGATCTCCAAGTTGTGGTCTTTTCTATAAGGTGAATCATCACACCAACATCATTGCTTGTGTTGATGCCGATTACGTCAGTTCTCCTAAAGTTCAATGATCTACTACTGGGTATGCAATGTCTGTTGGAGCAAACCTTGTTACTTTGCGTAGAAAGAAACGATAGTTGTGCCAAGGTCAAGCGCAGAAGCTGAATATATGACTATGGCTCAAGCTACATGTGAGATCACCCGATAGTCTCCTTCCTATTGGAGATTAGGCTTCCAGCTAATACACATGTTCCATTGTATTTTGACAACAAATCCGCTACTTATTGCCACCAACCCAGTCTTCCATGAGCAAACCAAGCATATTAAAGTGGACTACCATTTTATTCGAGATGTTATATGAGAAGAGAAGATTACTACTCCACACATTTTGAATAAACTTCGATTAGCTGATATATTCACAAAAGCATTACCCAAAAGACGTATTTCCCGACTTATCTTCAAATTGGACATGATTGATAAATATGCTTCAACTTGAGGGGAAGTGCTAGATATTATTGTTAGAGATTTTATTTGTTTTCTGTTTCTTTGTTGTAACCCCTATAGGGGTACTTATGTAATTCCCTCATTTTGTCTTTCTAGAGTTCTCCTCAATATAAGCTTTTCTCCCCGATATTTTTCTCCACATGAAGATTTGAGAATCTATCTATTTCGGAAGATTTGTTTGTGTGGAGTATAATATAAACCCCACATAGGAATAGTGTTGAGGATTATCCTATGTACTTCAGTTTTTCCACCATATTTGAAGTGAATTATCGTTGCCTCTAAGGAGGTAGCCCAATTACAGTGATACTTGTGAATCATGTGTTGTATTGTTTTTATGCTTTCTTATCTGTTTGTTTTTGTTTCCACTTCAACTGCGCCCAACACCCCTTTGATGCTTTTCCTCCGAAGCCTGATTTCAAATGGGAAACCCCTTGTTGCTTTTCTCCTTCGATGCTTTATTGCAGTGCTTACCGCTGCCATTATCAAAGATTCAAAGGGTACCACTCATCCTTGCCTTCATATTCTTGAGCATGCAAGGGTTTGAAGAAACCCAGGCATTGGATGAAGTATATCTCAATGCATAAAGTGTAAGAATGAGATCACATAAACAACTTCAAGATCATTGGTTGAAAATAGCAAAAAAAAAACTACAGAATCTTAAAGCGAACCCACTCCGTCTTGCTTTGATACCATATGAAAATATAAAAATGGAAACGTGGAATCAAATACGTTGGAAAACTTATATTTATCTGGAAGTTGGAACCATGCTCCCTAAGTAGTGGGTTTAAACCATGGGGAAAGCCGCTAAGGATTGGATACTCTATCATATCTCTCAAGGATTACACTGGATGTGAGGTTTTATATATAGCCCCATCAATGTACTAAGTATCACTTCTAGGCAATATGAGACTCAACCGAAGGGTATTGTAACTGGATCCTGAGACCTAATCACCCTTCTAAATCACACTCTAACCAGTTGAGACCATGCTTTAGATCCCTATTTCATTGTGATGATATGTGTCCCTTGTCTGCCCGAAAACATAATACTTGCTTCTCTTGCATCTTCAACTTCTAAATGATAAACAGTTTGCCAGTGGTTTAATCTGCGCCAATATGGATTTTTCCAGTGATTAAAATGCCTTTAAGCTGCTACATATAGCTGAGACAATTTCTTTCAAGTGATGAGCAACATTTGATTGGGCTCCTGATGCAATTTGATTTTTCTTTCCTTGACAAATACCATTAAAAAAATAGCCTTCATTTAAACAGTAAGCAACTCTCTCAAATAAAATAAAAGGTTGCAAGCTCAGGTTTTATCTTGCTATCAGTTGGTTCTCTTTGTTGCTTCTAATCCACTACATATTTGATTCCTTATCAGCTAGTAGATGCTCTGGATCTTGCTAAGGCAACAATTTCTAAGGTCCATCAAAATTTAGTGTGGGCAGTGGCGTATAATGTGGTTGCGATCCCAGTTGCTGCAGGAGTACTGCTTCCAAATTTTGACTTCGCAATGACGCCATCTCTTTCAGGTATGCTGAATATGCCTCTTTGAGCCGGTTCTGTTACTGTTGCTGTAGATCTTATCTGATCCTATCTGTAATATGCCGATGCCTATTTGCAGGAGGATTGATGGCCTTGAGCTCCATTCTGGTTGTGTCGAACTCTCTGCTTCTCCAGCTGCATGGAGGCCCCCGTGTCAGTAAGAACATAAAAACCCCCTCGATATCAGAACTTTCCACCAGATGATCCAGCTGCCTTGTGTATGTGCCATACAATCAGCGGATTTTCAATCATGTAGTGCCCTTTTCTCCGCAACAGTTAGTTGAAGAGGGTTGCCATTGTTCTGTGGTGCAATTGAACCAGTATTCTGTATGCCACTGAAGTAAATGTAGTTGTCTTGGTGAAATAAATTGATTACATGGACGAATGCTATATGTGTCATCACAATCCTTCGCAGCCTGAATTTTCCATGTAATTATTGTTGGGAAAAATGAAAACATTGTTTATTCCTGGGAACTCTTGGCTCTGTTATATAGAGGAGAGATATATGATTAAATTACTTAAGACGGATATAAAGAAATAAAATACGGAAAATGTATAGAGAACATAGATATATCTCTATACTCCCCCAATATAGAGCATAGATGTCAATCATGCTCTGCTTGGAAGAACACTTCTGAAATGGTCCTTTGAGCAAAGTCTTGGTGAAGATATATGCCGTTTGATCTCCTGAACTAACATGAGAGGTAGAAATCAATCCCTTCTGAATCATGTCTCTAGTATAATGGCAGTCTACCTCAATATGCTTTGTTCTTTCATGGAATGCATGATTGTTTGCAATAATCATGGCAGCTTGGTTGTTACATTGTAACTGCTTAGGAAGAGGTACATCTATATGCAAATCTGCTATCACTGCTCGAACCCACATCATATATGTGCTTGCTTTTGCCCCCTATACTCAGATTCAACACTTGACCTAACAACAACTGTTTGTTTCTTGCTTTTTCAAGAAACAATAGAACTACCAACGAACGTTGTGGAGCCCGAAGTAGACTTCATGTCTTTAGGACACTTTGCATAGTCAACATTAGCACATGCAGAAACCGAAAGGGTTATTCCTTTCCTAAATAGTAATCCTGCACATGGAGAAGATTTTAGATACCTCAATATCATATATATATATATAGCATCCATGTGTACCTATCAAGGTTAAGATTTTAGATACCTCAATATCATATATATATATATATATATATATATATATATATATATATAGCATCCATGTGTACCTATCAAGGTTGCTTCATGAACTGATTCACCCGACTCATTGCAAAATAAATATCAGATCTAGTGATAGTAACATAGAGGAGCTTTCCCACCAATTCTCTATATTGTTTCTTGTTAACCTCATCTGTATCATCATCATATAACTTCCTGCTAAGATCCATAGGAGTTGTAGAGGATCGACACTCAATCATACCCGTCTCAACAAGCATGCATGTAACATACTTCCTTTGAGTCATCTCAAGATCCTGTGCATTCCTAGCAAATCTAACCCTAGGAAATACCTTGTGCCAAGATCCTTAGTAACAAATTGACGACCCAGAAATTCTTTTGCCTTCATCATCCCCTGCACATCATCTCATGTAACAAGTGTATCATCAACATATACCATGATAGCAACATTACCTCTGGTTCTTCTCTGCACAAACATTGAATGATCTGCATTTGACCTCTTGGACCCATGCCTTTCAATCAAATCTGAGAGCTTGTGAAACCATGCCCTTGGACTTTGCTTAAGGTCGCTTTATAGAGTCTACAAACCTGCTGATAGTCCCCCTCCGTAGCAAACCCCAAAGGTTGTTGCATGTAGACGTCCTCCTGCAGATCTCCATACAAAAACGTATTCTTAACGTCTAGCTGATACAAGGGTCAATCACGTACCATAGCAACTAAAAGGACACATTGTTGAGTGACAAGCAACATGAGAGAGCGTGTCCAGATGATGGGAGCAGATACCAAGCTCCAGGTACCACGTGACTGAGTGCAACCATCTCTTCTTCCATAGCTAGACGCCAACGGGTATTCTTTAAGGCCTCCTGATAATTCCATGGAATTGGCACATTATAAAGAGCAATAACAAACCTCCGGAATTCCCCTGTCAGATGATCAAAGGAGACTCGTGAAGCAAGAGGATATGAAGTGCATGTACACTTTTGCTTCCGAACTGCAATGGGTATATTCAGGTCATTGGGAACCTCCTCCATCTGTGGGCCACTCTCCTGCAATGGTTCTTGTGCAGATACTTCTCCAGACCCATCGTTAGAGAATTGTAATCAGAACAAACCTTAGGCATGCTGGATGACGAGCGATGACCATGGGCAGAAGCAGGCCGGTGGGTATAGAATTTCAAAAATGATGGAACAATGGGCACATGTGACTGTGTAGAAGGAGATAGAGGTGGTGGTGGTGGAGGAGGAGGTGGTGGTAGAACAACAGGTATAGGTGGAGATGATGACAGACTCGTAGGAGGAGGTGGCATATAACCATCATCGGAGTTTGATGAAGCCAACCTGTCACCTGTAGCAAAGAAATACATCACAGACTCAAAAAATATGACATCAACACTAATATAATATTTCTTGCGTAATGGATCATAGCATCGGTATAGCTTCTTAGTTCTGAAGTACCCAACAGACACACATTTGGTAGCTCTAGGAGAGAGCTTGTCAAGACCTGGAGACAACTGGTGGACGAAGGCCACACAACCAAAAACACGAATAAGTGAGAACAACTCCTTCGAGAATGCCATGGAGAAATGAATTTTCTCACCCAAAATAGATGAGGGCATGCGATTCACCAGATAAACATGCCGTAAGAACTACATCACCCCAAAGAATGTGGGGGCACAACTCTGAATGAGAAGAGTCTGAGTGACATCTCTCGGCAACACCATTTTGCTAAGAAGTGTAAGCACAAGTTGTTTGATGAATAATACCACGTGATGAAAAGAAATGTAAAGTATGGGTGCAAAATTCCAAAGCATTATCAGTTCTCACATATTTCACTGAGGAAGAGAAAACATTTTGCACTGCATTAATAAATGTTTTGATCACATCCTCTGCTTCAGATATATTATTCAATAAAAAGATCCATGACAAACGAGTAAAATCACCAACAACAAGGTAAAACATGTGTCCCTGTGATCAGGAGCATGACTCGTACCCCAAATATCAACATGAAATAACTCAAAAAAGGAAGTATTTCTTTGAGTTTGATGATTAGGAAAAGCAGAACGATGATGCTTTCCCAACTGACACGCCTCGCACTGGAAGGATGAACCCGGTAAAATCTGCGGTAAAATATAACACATCTTCTGGAGAGGGAGGTGACCAAAATGCAAGTGTCAAGTTAAGGGAGAGATAGGTCCTGTTGAATGAGAGAAGAGGCCTGCATAGGGAGTTCAAATCATGCGATAAAGGCCACTGATGAATATGCATTTCATCATTTTTTTTCATTTAATTTAGCTTAAAATCCCTCACAAAACACCTATAAATATCAAGAAATCTATTATTTTACTAAGCCTAATTCTTGTGTAAATATTGTATATTTATCACAATTTTAACCTAAAATAAATAAATAAATGGAGGAAAAATAAAGAAAATAAAGACTGTATATATGTAATAGATACATGTTGACTTTGACTCCGAGAGAAGGTCAAGACTTGACCTGATCGACGAGGAATAAAGTAGGGGGAGTTAAGGCATAAATACCAAATATTTCAGAAAATCAACCATCACTAGTATATATTCATCATATGGACACTATTGTATATAATACACATTCTTTTCATTAATTTATTCATGCCAAAAATCAACTTAAACACAATTATTTTCTTCATGAAAATTGTGCATAAAAATCTTTTGTAAATAATAAAAATAATTGCAAGAATAATCAGTGTATATAGTGTAAATTACAACACTCAAAGCCGCAAAGTTCAACTTGTAAGATCAATATCCTCTCCTCCAAGACTCAAAATTAATCAAACTCACTATTTTATACTCCAAATTAAATAATCTTTAAAATGAGGTGGTTTCATAAAAATCTGAGTTAAGATGTGAAATGTGGCTTCTTGGGTTAATATTGTATATTGTATCTATGTATATAATTTGCATATTTAGTTTCCTTGTATTTTTACATGGTTTATAGTTTTAATTAATTGCAAATATTATATTTGACTTATATAAAATACAACTAAAAAGTACAAAGTCAAAAATCAACAAAACTAAAATCATGTAAATATTGTATATGTACCACTATGTATATGCTGCAAATACCTCTATTTATTTAACCTAATAAATCATCTCTTAAAAGCAAAATAAAAATATCATTAACACCGTTCTAAATATATTGTAAATTAATAAATCATTACTTTCACCCTTGTATATAACTTATTTAATTAACTAAAAATCACCTAAATTAATTATATTTAATCCTTAACATTATTTGTTTACATTATATTTAAAATCATTTTCGATTTTTAACCTATTTTATTTAACATTTTATTGTTTTTATCGTTTAGCCTAATTTGTCATGTAGCTGCACGCCTCTTGATTGGCTAACATGGGTTTGTTGACCTAGGTCAACTGCCTATTCCACGCCATTAGCCCTGCATTTCTCGCCACCAGCCCTCCATCTCCCAATCTTCCCACACGCTACGATCAATAACGATCCTCGATTTCTTCTCCTAACCTTTCGCCTAATTAACCCTCTCCATCACCGTTTTACTAGATCCACTCATCTCGCCTTGATTCGCTCACGATTCAAAATTCAAGCCACACTGGACTTCACTTCTATATATATTCCCCATTCGCCGCCATCATCGCTTGATCAGTTTTTGACGCACAAATTGCCCGAGATCGACCACCGGAGAGAGCTGCGATGACAACAAAGCTTTCACGTGATCGAGAGAGCGAGGAGTTGTGTGAGAAGCTCGATCTACCACCTCGTCAGAGACCTCCGCCGTACGTTTCGCCTCGTCGCCTTCCGCAACAGATTGAGGTTGATCATCCACAACCATTCATCGTAGGTAGCCATGATCTAATCCATTAGATTTAAGCATTTAATTTTTGCATTTTTAATCTTTATTTAGTTAGATTAAATCATTCGCCCTTTATCTTCGATCTGCAAGATTAGAGTTCTTCTGGTCACCTTCATGAATACCCGACTCAACCATCACATTCGCACAACCCTTCTTCATTGTCCCCCATATCTGACCCCCCTCAATTCATCCCAAATATGAGTATCGACTCCTACTCTGACTACCCTCGGTGGAGCCTTCATTCCCTCACCATTTCCTGTGTTTTCGACCTCTAATTTGGCCGGAGACTTCCTTCGAGCATGATGTTTACATTGCAGGGTCAAAGGATGTAGCAGGAGCAGTGAATCGAGAAGTGGAAGTCCACATGGAGTTGTGCATCTTCTGATCTCCATATAGCATATCAGTCACCGTCGAGCGTCGTTGAACCATTGGATCAAGAGAGGAGAAGCGCAGGAGCCATCCGCACCATTTAGGAGTTGTCATGGACGGAGATCGGTTGAGCTTTGGATGATTGAAGTTCAATGTCAACGTCCTTCATCCCAGTTCTTCCAGCCGCCTCATTAGCGTCCAATCAAGAATGCTTCTGCAGATCACATCAGGAGTGTTGGATCTACCCCGAAAGCCAGTCATGGATTGAATCCTTCAGATCAAATCTCACCCGTCCACGTAATAATTTCATCCTCTGCTATTCAATCCAAGGTCAAAGCAGATCTGGTCGTCACTTTTGCCACATGGAACGATATAACAATTGTGCCCAAGCCCCTGTTGTTTATTTATTTCGAAATTAGTCCCTTAAGGAACATATGTATGTTTGTAGTTCATTGAACTTCTGCACTTATTTCCATAGAATTTATTATTTCAGTCCTCTTTGAACTGAGAAAGTGCGGCACAAGTGTTTTCTTGTGAAAATTGCAATAGAATACCATGCATGCTCTATTATCATTTCGCCCCTAAATTTAAAGTAATTGCATTGTATCCATTCCAGCGCACATCATGTGCTTGTGTACGCATTTTTTTGGATATTATGCACTTTTCGCTCGAAACATTTTATTGTGTTAGTCATATAATCTAAAAACAACTATTCTTTACACCCATGCCCCTGAAAACCTGCATATTATTTTGCATGTTAAATTGGAAAAAATAGCAAAACATCTCTAAAAAATCCACAAAAATCATTTTAAGCTCATGGCAATTAGTTCTTGCATCTTAAAATTTTATTTTGTATTTTCTTCATTTTTCTTATTTTTAAACATTTAAAGACATAATAAAAAGTCCTTGTTTGCATTTAAAAAAAACTTTGCCAAAAATTCTAAAAAAAACTTGTTTATTCAATTTGTTTTTTAAATTGTTGTACCATTCTCGCATTAATATTCCTCATAAATACAAAAACAATTCACAAATCATATAAAAACATAAAAATTTATAGAAAATCATATAAAATTCCAAAAAAATCACAAAATTACTTTCTGAATAAAAAATTAAAATTTATCTTCATATTCATGCATTTTTAATCTCCTCTATTTTCGAAAACCCGAAGACACTGTTACATATTATGTTTACATTATTTCTAATTTTTCAATTATTTGAAAATCCAAATAATGCTAAAAAATATGGAAAAATAAAAAATAGTAGCGAAAATCCTAAACCCCCAAAATAATTTAGTTTAATTTTTTGCATATTTTTTATATATTTAAAAAATATAAAAAGTGGTTGGTTGTATTTATTCATTTACTGTACTTATTATTCCATTATTTTAAAAATAAAAAAATGAATTGCATACCTAAAAGCATAAAAAAATATAAAATAAAAAAACTAAATCAAAAAATTATAAATATAAAATTCCATAAAAATACAAAAAATCAAAAATACAAAAACCAAGAGTAGTGTGCATAGAAATTCCTCTTTTATTTCATTGAGTTCTCATTGATTTAACAACCCTCGGGATTTTTGTAACCAACATGAGTTTGATCATGTACGTTATACATGTAAATATATAGGACTCTTAGTTCGTGTGCTCACATTCTTCTTTTTATTTTGATGGCTTTAGTTATGAATAAAATCAAATAATTTTTGTTGATGGATTTTTGGGGTTGCAACGACATGTAAATAATTCATACTTTTTAAGACTCTTTGAAATTCCATGCTCAGCAAATGGTGCTGTTGACGGGGAGGCATGATGACTAGGTTTTCCTTTTAGCATGCCATTCTTGGTTGTAGATACCTGTTTGTATTCTTTCTATTTTTCCTTTCTATATTTTTATATTCTATTTTATTCTTGCTCTATTATTTGTATACATAACTGAGTTTCTTATATATTCTTTGGTTTCCTCTTTCTTGCGAGGGCCCGACGAGCAAGGGTACATTCCTAGGAGCACCGTCGCAACCAAGCGAAGCGGAGGCAGCTCATTTCTTCACTGAGTTGTAGGAGAACGTAGGAGGAGGGGTAGAAGTTTTGAAAGAAGCGGATTTTTTTAGCATTTTGCAAATGTAGTTTTTGTTTTCCCTTTTAGCATTTTATTTCACATTATTTTTATATAAATTTGTAATAATTTCTATTTTCCATTGGCCTCTTTTTCTGTTTTCTAAAAGGCCATTATATACCTTGTGTGTGCGAGGTCTGTTTCACCAAGTGCCGGTGCACTTGGGGGACCTAGCCGGTTTTGTTTTCATCAACTTTCTTTTTATTTGTTTTTTCACAGTTTTGTGTGCTTGAGCCCTTAAAAGTAGATTTTATTATCTTGTTTGAGTCAGTTAATTAATGAAGTTCAAAGCTCCTAAACAGGGATTTTTGTACCTACAGAGTAGAGTGTAGCTTGGACTTAGTAAAATTAACTTGTTCTTACTCGTTAATAGAAGATATTACTAGGACGGTTCTCATGCATCATTTAGGTTAGTTTTGTTTCTGTAATTATTTTATGCGTCGATCACTTTGCATAGAGTGATAACGAAAAGTATACATCTCTTTCTTTACATGCATCATTGATTTCATCGTGCAACGACTTTTTTGATCTCTTTCGTTGTTTTCACTTACACGAAATCAAAAGGAATTGGAAAACTCATTAGACCGTTTTCTTGAAAAAAATCCAAAAAAGTGATAACTGTATAAAACTAGGCTGCTAAAGAAAACTCAAACCTAATAGAAACATAAGGATCAAATCATTGTTTTGGGAAGAGTAACTTGCTTATTGTTTGCATGTACTTACCTGATGAATCTCCATTTCATCTCTTTTATTCTATCATTTTAGCCTTAAAAACCCTATAATGCATTTAAATAGCGTTATTCTGTACAAAGTAACATTTATTATTTGTTCCATTTATTATGTATAAAATATAATTTTTAAAACCAAAATTATAGAATAAAGGAAATAGAAGAAAAAAATAAAATACCAAAGGTAGTTTATGACCTTAAACCCTGAGATCAAGTCAAGAATTGATTTGATCGATAATAAATAAAGTAGGGGGAGATAAGGGCCAAAAATACAATAAAAACATATTTATTTATTGATCAATAAAGTATTTTGGGACCCATTTTATTCTTTATTTTTTATATCTCAAATAAAGAAACTTTGTACATGAAAGTTGTATATAAAAATACAAAATTGAGTTTATACAAAAATAATATACAATGTACATTTTATGCTCTAAATAAAAAGCCAAAACCCAAACTTTCCAAACTCATTTATCCTAAATAAAAACTCAAAATGTATCAAAAGCATCTTTAATTGTATATAACTTTTAATAAGCTTTTTAATGAAGGTGGTTTCATGTTTTTTGGAGTTAAGGTGTAAAAGTTATGTTTTGACCCTTATTGTATAATATACTTGATTAAAATAGTCATTTTAATTATTCTTTATTATTTTTCCAATTTTATATTTTTGTAATTTTGAAAATATTATTTATAATATATGTACATATTTAGAATAGAATAAAACCATAAAGAAGACCTAAAAACAAAATAGCCTATATAAATAATGAAATACATATACTTATACCTATATAATATACATCCCTATTTATTTAAGTATATGTAATACATTAGAAAAATAAAATAAAATAAAATATATTTGTGTATACAAAAATAAGCTATAAATATATAACATATGAGAATAAAATAATAAAATCAAAAATACAAAATAAAAATAAAATAAAATATAAAAGATATAAGTAAATATACCTATAAGTATACTTGTAAATAACAACTTGTAACAAATAACATCACAAATAATAATAATAATAATAATAATAATAATAATAAATAACTACTACATAAAATAACAAACATTTTTTTCATTTTATACTCTAGAATTAATTAATTAATTAGCTATTTAATATTGATTTTACCAATAATTTTCGCAATGGAATTTTCTGGTTGGCCCATGTGGACCAACCAGAATCAAACCCTAGTTGACCTGGGTCAACACTTTGACCAAGGTCTCCTACCCCGTCAGATGAGAAGACACTTGTCTTCTCCCCTTTTCCCGAGCTTCTAGTCACTCCAATTTGAGTATATCTTTCACCACACTCATCTATGATCATCCCTAATCCATGCCATACCCTTTAAACTTCTGTACATATCGTCGATTCATCCTAAATCATCGATCAATAAGGGTCCCCACTATCTCTATAAATAAGAAGCTCCTTTACTCCTTCTCCTATTGATCCCTCTTGGAGCTTCTTCCCGTGTACGGTGTGTGTGTGTGTCGAAGGTCAGGAGATAGCTGCACCTTCCCCCGTGCTCAGAGATGGCAAAGCGAGGAGAGGAGCATATCCATGGTGGTACTCCGGCCTCCCTGCTCCCTTCCCACCTACAGCAATAAGAGTTATGCTCTTTTCTTTTTCTATGTAGTTTTTCCTTCCGTGTTTTTAATTCTGTCATTACTTTCACATTTAATTCAATAGGATAGCATAATTTTAGATGTTTCCTTCGTCGGAGTTGACAGTGCTCCGACTAATCCACCATGCTTTCGTCTGTGTCTGCTCCACCATTCATTCCAATTCGTTTCTCAACATGTTCTCCACCTGATTGACCATCTGGACCCTAGATCCTTGTTAAACGACGAATCAAGGCTCTCCCTCCACCTTTCGTCGGAGCCTCTCCGTCCACCACATCTATTATGCTCTACAACTTCAAAATGGGTTGAGGATTGTTGCCTCGTGCCCCATCATCTTTCTATGCAGGTCCTAGAGCCAACAAACCCCTCTAAGGTTGCATTCGATCTTGCCGAAGATGCTCGGGGTGATTATGCTTTCTCGGCATACCAGGACCCCGTCGTTGGGTCCTGGATCCTCCTGAGAACCACAGTCGCTGCAGAAGAGTCTCCCAGAGGAGTAGATCCCAAGAACATCGAAGAAGGCCGTCAGTGGATGAAGAAATCGATTATCGAAGGATGGAGGAAGGTCTGTTCTTCCTTGTTCTTCTCGAGCAGCAGCCGTCGAATCACATTTGAGCCCCAGTTCTGATCTCGTCCGTTGATCCAGCAGCGAAACGAAGCGCATTGTCATTGTCCGATCGCCTTAAGTGATCTGATCTGGATCGTCCGTTAGCGCGTAATAAGGGGTAAATAACCCTGGACCCTCTCCGCCTTTTACATTTCATTTTTAGTACAATAAATATTGATTGGAATGTAAAATATTTTGGAAAAATTGCAATACAACCTCGGAGGTTTCTTGTATTTGCCTATTGTTTGTGTCAGCTCACCTCACGTGAGGGACCACGTGAGGTTGGGAATTTTGCATACATACCCCTCTAGTTTTCTGTATTTATATTTAATCCAAGAATTTGTATATGCAGTGTATATTTTTGTAGATAAATTGCACAAAGGACCAAAATTTTTATGTATTTGCATTATAACCCTTCCAAGCGTGAAATATTTTTGTATTTACGTAAAAATTGCAAGTATGCCCCTGGATTTTGTATTGAGGGTTTTGAAATGAATAGAAAGTTTTCATTAATTACATTTTCGTCCATGCTAGTAATGAACATGCATTTTCTTGAGATTTTTGTGAAAAATAGCTCTTGTTCAATTTTTGTTTCGCAAAAATTACGATGAATGCCTTGAATGATGTATTTAATTATCATAATTTTAGATTTTAAGGTTTTAAATATTTATTAAAAATCAAACAATTCCTTTATTTCCCTATTTAAACCTAAAAATGAGAAAAAATATTAAAATGCCTTGAAAAATAACAAAAAAATATATGTTGTCTATTATGACCTGTATTAACTGCAGATCAAAAATCCTTAAAAATAGAAAAAGAAAAGGAATAAAAGTTTAGAAAACCCCAAAATAAAAAAAACTATAAATCACCAAAAACCTAAAAAATATTTATTCTTGTTTCTGAATTTTCTCTATATTATTATCATTTATGTATTAAAATTGATTTGGAGTATTTTGGACTTTATTTTTTATTTTTTTCTTCAAATCAATTCGGCCTACTTATTAAATCCCTGATTTGGGATATTTTTTACTTTAAATATCCATAAAAGTAGCAAAAATTCTAAAAAAAATCACAAACATGGAAAAACTATTTAAATCACCAAAATATTTTATTCCCTGTATTTTATTTGTTTTTATTAGTATTTATAAATATATATCCCTATATTGTACATATAGCCTTATATAGTCCTATATTATATAACTAATTAAAAAAAATCAAAATCAGAAAATATAAAAAAATAATAGTTCTTCTATATATATATACTAAAAAAAGATACGCATATATGTATAGAAAAATATGTGTATCCCTTATGTGTATATATCGATCAGTCCAATAATACCACTCACTAGTAAATAGCACATGACTTCTTTGCGAATCTCCTTTTGAATATTGAACATCATAACCATCACTCCCCTACGTCGTAAACTCCTTCGTCTTCGACTGGATGAAAGCAAGATGATCTGCTTATGGGCTCTGCCCCTATGAGCATATTCTAGAACCCTGACAGATGACAGTGGAACATACCTTCTCTAATGTCCACCCTTCCCCTTGACTTCCCAAGCAAGGATCGAGTGGTCAGTTTCTGCTGATATTTCGTCGACTATTCATATAATTCTATATGGATTGGATGAAGACTCGACTGATCTGACTTATCTTATACTATAGTTAGTTAAAGAGAGGATGGATTGCCTCTCTACTAGAGATTTAAAAGCTGATGCGAAACTACAACAGCGAAGGATCAACTGGAATTAGCTCTATTCATTCCCTTCAACCCCTCTAATGATACACATTGTCTTATCTATCTACCTATATGTATATATGTGTATATCAATATGTATATTAATTGAGTATATTATTATTAGTTAATATACATACACTTACTATTATTTTAATCTATTTAAAAAAATATTTATACATAAATTTAAAATCCACACAAATGTAGAAAGAAAAGGATATTTGTACATAATATACATTGATTAGAAATAATCATAGTCTACCTAACTTTCTCTCTGTGGTTCGACATCTACATGCTTACATACCATACATTTTATGTTGTAGTGTATAATAAATTTTAACTCCATAATTTTTCTATTAATTGATTAATTGATATTGTGGGTTGATTGTTGATTGACTTCCGTTTCTTGAGAGGTCAATGCATCGATTGTGGTCTCACCTTGTGAGATCGTGCGGCCCCTTGACAAACTCTTATCATCAAATGATGTCGTTGCCGGAGTGCAATGTGTAGCCTATTTTATGTCTATGTGTCTATATTCATTAATTCATTATTGATTCAATTATTGATCCATGTATTTATGCATATTTTTTGATTCATTTATTTCTTTTCTATTGCTTGTATATACCTCATTCTATATCTTGATACATTATTTGATTATCTATGCTAATACACATCTCTTGTTGTATTTGTTACGAGGGCTCTCTATGCGAGGATAAATTTTTAGGAGGCTGATGCAACCTAGCTTGGTGGAGGCTGGTCTTCATACTTTGACCAGTTGGAGAGGCAACAAGTGGAGCAAGGAGACTTCTAGCATAGATGTAGCTTATATTTATTTATTTCTATGAGAGAGATTTATTCATTCATTATTAATTTGTAATAAATAAGGACTTTAGATACTACTCTCCACACGAGGTCCGTTGCTCGAGTGTATGTTATTTTATCGCATTTTCACCACCTTCTTCTATTTTAGTTTCTTGATAATATGAGTTTTTCGCCTTTCTTTTCCTTTGTTTTATGTGCATGGAGCCCCTAGACAATAGATTGCTTGAATTGGTAATTATGTGCAAATCCTAATAAGAATTATGTGCCTATAGTCTCTTACGTTTGGATCTAGCCAAATAAATAAATGATGGTTTTTTGGACTTGAGTCCACATGCCGAGAGAGGTCACATTCAATGCTTGTAGGACCCGTTGTGGCAGGCACTGAGTGGCATCGAAGTTCAGACTTTTAGTCTCATATCTGAATAATTAACTTATGATTCTTCACAACTATTAGCAGCTTCTATTTAGGGTAATTTTGTCAATTGTACACATGTAGATAGGTTTAAAAATTCTGTTTTGTGTACCACATGGAGAGAGTTGGGAAGCACTGTAAGTCCTCTAACTCTGCATGCATCATTAGATTCAATGGTGAGATTTCCATCATCGAATCGACTTGCATAACTTTTTTGCTATCTTCCTCTGATTTAGAGCAACTAGGACTTAGATGAAAATATACAAAATTGTTAGGTGCTTGTATGCAAAATACCCCCCAAAAACTGAAAACCCAAAAAATCTAAAACAAGGAGACTGCTAAATAAACTTTAACCTTAATTAAAATATGTAATGGACTTCATTGCCTTGGGTTCATAAAGCCCTCATTATTTTCATGTACCTTAGGAGGGGACCAAAACCCCTTCAATGAGTGAAGCACGATCCGCTAAGGATTCGAGCCAAAAACCCAGTTTGTAACTGCCATGTGTATTGCCTGGATTTATGATGTAATGGCACTTCTATCGTACGTGACCGAGTAGGGACCTATCATCGATGGTGTTCCTGCCTTGTGTGGACCATCGACTTGGTCCGAAGTAATGAGCTTAGGCCACACCCATTTACGTGTGTCTGTCTCATCAGTTTGCGTCCGAGTAGGTCCTTGCATGCTCATGGGTGATTCCGTTGCGAGCGAGGTCTAAAATAGTGATTTCACCTATCGTCTTCCTCCCTCTATTTCTTTGGCTGAGTAGGGATCCGGAAAGGGCTACAACGACATCAAAAAGTGCAGATTATATGTTACAAAGGTGGAGGATATGTACGAGATACTTTTCTGGCAGTACTCTCGCTCCTATAGGGTTAGCGTGCTAAGGACTTGTTACAAGATATGCCTGAAATAACAACTCTAAAAATGAAAAGATAATAAATAGCCGATCCTTTACAGCTTCACATGTGTAGAGTCGGTGAACCCAATTTCGTATTGTGTTTGTATAGATCTAGAGTAAGGTTCACAGATCAAGTCCCGCGCGCTTGTGCAAATTTTGTTATGTGTGTCTTCTCTCTGATCCCCTGCTCATTTCGAGCCTTTCTATTATTTTACACTCCTTTTATTCCTCGTTGACCATTGTATCCTTCATCATGCATTGATCTTCACTTGCTTCACAATGTCGATCCATGGATGGTTTAGTCAGGACTTTGCCGACACCCACATCGACTCCATGGACTCGACATCATCAGTAATTTGAAGTGATTCCTGAGAACTCTGTTCGGACCTTGCGAATCGATCTTCAGACACCTCGTGTTCTTTCCTTTATACCCCAATAATTGGGGATCACTCCTGTCTCCCTTCTGCCCATTGCGAATGGAGGTTGATTTCAGTGTACATCTTTTACTCCATTCGCAACCATATGGGATTGACTCTAATCTCATATTCATCTTGGCAGTTGATGTTCAACTTCAAGTGGTTTGATTGAGATTCTCTCATATTGCAGATAGAAGACCATCCCGGATCTCAATCCAGAACTCATTTCCTCAGATTCAGATCGAGAGATGGTTCCTCAAGGGAAAAGTGCAAGGGGCAGTAGCCGCCCCAACCGGAGCAGGATCAGATGTCCGATCAGAATTAGGTCAATAGTCAGTTGATGGCTTCCATCCAAGCTTTGCAGCAATAGTTGATTGAGCATGCACTCACACATTCCACATTCTAAGACATGTTGAACGACATGAGGAACAAACCCGTAGGAGGTGGTGGAGAAATACCCCATGAGGATCCAAAAGAGGAACCAAGGAATGGGTACCCAAAACCTACACTTAAAGAGACATAATCCTGGAGATAGCCAGATGAGTGAGTGGATCTGCATCCTTCCAGTTCACGCTCACTTTGAGCTTAAGCCCTATTTCCTTGCGCTCCTACCCCCATTTCACGGGAACACCAATGAGGAGCCGTGCATTCACATGTAGCAGTTCTCTCACGTCTGCAGAACTATCCACTACCCTAACATCTTGTTAGGTGTGGTGAAGATGAATTTGTTCCTCTTCATCTTGCAAGAAAAGGCCCTCTATTAGGTAAATCATTTGGGAAAGGTCACGACACCCTAGGAGGAACTTAAATTTGTGTTCCTTCACAAGTTCTACCCTCTCGGTCAGCTCAACTAAATGCGAGCAAGGATTAGAAACTTCTCCCACCACCCACGAGTCCATCCATGAAGCCTGGGAGCGATTTACAGACCTGCGGGAGAAATGCCCCCACCACGACATACCGAGGACCAGCCTAGTCCAACACTTTTTTGGGGGTCTGAATGTAGAAAGCCAAAGATTAGTTGATGTTGCCTGTGGAGGATCCCACTTTAACAAGGATGAAGATGTGGTATGGCAAATCTTCAAAGAGATGGCCGAGGGAGAGCGTACCCTATATTCATCACATGCTTACCAGAGACAACCTTAGGCCCTCCACAATCTAGTTTACATGGTAGCATCCCGTGAGGCAGAGAAAGAGGAGAACTCCTACCTCAATATCATTGGGGGCCATCTTTCTAAGGTTGACATTATTTAGAAGCGGTCACAGGATCTTGAAAAGCTCATTGTGATCGAATAGAAGGTGCAACACCTAGATAAGCTGGACAAAATCACCAAGAAATTGGAGCTGTTGGTGAGCACCATAAGTTCGTGTCAGTGAGCACCATAAGTTCATGTCAGTCAGCAATACCATTGTCAGAGACTCCTGCTGAGAAGAAGGATGAACCATCACCACCCCAGTAGCCTTAATCGAGTCAGCAACACCCGAAGATCCAACACATATACTACGTGCATACGCTAGAGCAGGCCCCGCCAGGAATAAAAGGTAGTATACTAGTCAGATTATCTCTCATCTTATGATCCAGCATTCCCACCACCACCCTTGATACAGGAAGTTAATGGTGTCTGGAGAAATGATGCGCAAGTGATCCTGCTGGACCACACCAGGGCTAGCCACCAACCAACTGGCCATACCACCAACCTCAGGGTGGTCATTTCTCTTAGTCCTTTTAGCCTCTGCCTCAGTACCAGCATCACCCGTCTCCGTAGTACCTTAATAATTGGAGACAATCACAGCAGTACCCATGACCATTATACCATCAACAACAACCGTACCATCAATTCGTGGCTGGACAGTAGCAGTACCCACCTCCTCCATACCAACAACATCAGCTTCCTCCTATACAACAACATCAAAAGTCCCAGCCTCAGCCTCCCAACCATCAGCCACAGTGTGGTCAGCACACTGAATCTTCTGAGGTAGTCCCTGTGAATCCCATCCTTGATTGCTTGGCCCAATTAGTAAAGGGTCTAACAAAGATGACCAAGAAGCTAGATGACCTGACAACCACTAAATTCCTATCCCAGCTTAGGTTGAAGCAAATCCCAATAATTTCAAAAGGAAAGAGCATGTAGAATGTGATGTCTCGTTTGTGTGTAGAGTCAGATGCTTGTAATTTTGTCTTGTCTAATGTTGTTACTCTCAGGAGCAGTAGGACTTTCCCTCCGTCTCCTGAACCAAAAGGGAAGAATAAATCTTCAACAGGTGAACCCTCATCTTCTGCATCAGTCATGCCAGCTCCATGTTCGGGTGAGGAAGAAGGAGGAGCCATGCTAGCTACCAGTCGCCACCACCTCCATCAATAAAAGAACAAAAAAATTAGAAAAAGAAAAAAGATAAAAAAGAAGACATCAGTCGAAGTAAAGATGCGCCAACCATGGAGGAACCAGCACTAGTAGCCGATCCAGACCTAACCGACGGAGCAGAAACCACTCTTTTTGCATGTCCACCAACAACCGTACCATCATCTCCAACATAAACACCTTTTTGTAACTCGGATGTAAAGAATAGTGTGGACATAATCTAGTTTAAATAAGAACATTGTTTCTATTTCAATTCTATAAATATTCCTCTTTTGATGCAATACAAAAATCCAAAAAATTGCAAACAGAAAAAGTACATTGTCTGGTCTTGGATTTTTAGATATCCTTAACAATTTAACAGTTGAGTTACCATTAATAAAAGCCATGGAAATATATGCCCGCTGTGAACAAGGGCTTGAAGGAAGCGTGTACAAACAAGTGTCAGACAAACCGCAACAACATATGCCAACAAATTGAGAAATACATCCTTACCATGGATACGGTTGCAACCTTTAGCAATCTCCCTCAGAAGAAGCACGACAAAGGAGCACCTTTGATCAGATGCGAGATTTTCGACTAGGTCTTCGAGCGAATTTTGTTTGACAATGACACTTCCATTGACCTCTTGCCCTCATCATTACTGCAAGAATTTGGGATGGGTCTATTAAAGAAGACACGCATGATCCTTCAGTTCGCTGATCGATCTATAAAAAAACCCAGAGAATTGTTACAAGACATTGTTATTGTACAGGACATGCAGTTCCCAGTTGATTTTGTAGTCCTTGATATGGACTCTCCTACACCATTACTCGAAACCCTAATTATCCTTGGATGGCCATTCTTATGCACTATAGAGTACATGGTTGACTATGGGTTTGGAAAGATCACGTTCAGCTCGAGCAACCACAAAGTTACCATAGACATGGTCAACGAGCCAAAAGTAGCATCCGATGAAAGTCGTGCAACACCACCTGATGTAGAATGTGATTTCATTGCAGAAATCAGAGATACATAACTCTCCTTGAATGACACATGGCATGGAAATCCTCTCTCTTTAGGAGGACCAGGAAAGCATAGTCGACTCGAGCTCTGATGTCACTCGGGGGACAGAATCAAATTTGTTGAGGCATCTCTATGATCTAGAAGATTCATGCCGGTTCGAACATGATTAATTCATTACAGATCTGTTTGGTACATTGTCAGTTGAACAAGAATCCACTATGGTGAGTAGTACCTCCAAAGTCATGGCAGATCATCTACCTAGTAGCACAGTTTCATAAGTGACCAAGAAGCAAGCTAGATCAGAACCTGAATTAAAGCCTACTTCCGGCCAGCTTGAAGTATGCCTTCCTTGCAGGTGCAGAGAAGATGTATCCGATCATCATCAACTACAGGCTGACCCTGGATCAAGAATCTTGACTTCTTGAAGTTCTAGAGAGAGGCACTTGGTTGGCATGTCTCTGATCTCCGTGGGATAAATCCTACCCTATATTCACATCATATTTATTTGGAAGAAGATGCCAAGCCATCCTGAGAGTTTCAAAGGAGATTGAACCCAAATTTGTGGGACATCATCATGAAAGAAATCATGAAATGGTGTGACATGGGATTTATTTATCCCATCTCCAATTCAAAATTGGTGAGCCCTCTGCATGTAGTTTTGAAGAAATCTAGGCTAACCATGGTTACAAATGACAAAGGAGAGGATATTTCTACCAGAGTACCGACATCCTGGCGTGTATGTGTTGATTACCGCCGACTGAACTCCACGATAAAGAAGTACCACTTCTCCTTAACATTCATCAATCAAGTGATGGAAATATTAGCCGGTAAGGAGTTCCACTTTCTCGATGGGTACTTCGGGCACAACCAAGTGGCAATATCCCAAGAAGACCAAGATAATACTACATTCACTTGCCCGTTCGGTACCTATGCTTTCAGGAGAATGCCCTTTCACCAGTGCAATGCACCAGCTACATTCCAGAGATGCATGCTTGCAGTTTTTACCGAGATGGTTGGAAGTTTTCTCAAGGTGCTATGGACGACTTCTCAATTTATGGTGACAATTTTGATTCCTTCCTTGAGCACTTGGATATAGTACTGCAGAAATGCTGTGAACAGTGGAAGATTCCGGATTGCAGGTTAGGCGGGGCACACTGACAAATAAAAAATAAATAATATTGTAAGAGAAATAATCAATATAAATATACATGTGCATATAGACAAAGAAAGAGATGTTTTGCATATAAAAATTTATGGTAGTGATGTGAGATAAGATGTTAGATACTTATCCTTTTTTAAAATAAAAAAATGATTTGAAAATCATGCTTTCAATTCATAGAAAATATCCAAATATGACACATAATAGCTACAAAAATCATGGCCAATTAAACAACTCTAAAGTGCCCAAATAACAGCTGCAAAATTAAACTACAGATTGGTAAAAAATTTCTTCCGATTGCATTACTCAACTGGTAAAATGAGGTTTGTTTTGTCAAACATACACATATATGCCTATAGAGATATTGCATTATTGTTACATGCATCGGATGAGTGTGAGGTTACATGGGAGCCATGAGTGCCAGGGCATGCTCCTACTCTTTGCTGTGGCACATCCGGGACCGGAGAGAGATGCAGAACCATCAGACAACCGAGGGTGAGCGGTGTTGAGACGTGCTCTTAGTTCTTGTCGTAGCACGCCAGAGACTCGATGGGGGAGGAGAAGTGTCAGGATGTGGTACCATCGTGTGGGAGGGGACTCAGGGATACGCATCGACCTAGAGAGAATGTAAGGAGTTATGCCAGGGTCCTGGGGGGGGATGGAGGGCACGGTTCCAATTTTAAATCCTCGGATGATGACGGGCACAAAGGGCACGTGTGGGTTCCCATTCTTAATTCTCGGATGATGGGGGGTACAACCTTATATTGCCATATTTTTTATATTTCAATGATACAAAATAAAATGAATTTGAGAAGTTAAGGGGGGGGGGGGTACGTGCCCCACATGCTTACTATGTGGGTCCGCCCAGTGATGTGAAGTCAATCTTGTGCTATCTTGGAAAAAGAGCCACTTCATGGTCACAGAAGGCATTGTGTTGGGCCATGTCATTTCCAAACGTGGCATGGAAATTGACCCGACAAAGGTGGATGTAATTGCCAATTTATAGCAACCTCAGACTGTCCGAAATGTGATGTCATTCCTAGGGCATGCGGGTTTCTACAGGAGATTCATTGGAGACTTTAGCCGCATTGCCCAATTTCTTACAAAATTATTTTGCAATGAGACCGAGTTTAATGTCGATCAATAGGTTCTCCTTTTATTTAATCAGCTGAAGTAGCTCATCACTCGAGCTACAATCCTACAGCCACCAGATTGGTCTCTCCATTTTGATATCATGACAAATGTGTCAGACTTTGCAGTTGGGATTGTTCTAGGACAATGAAAGGACAAGGCACCCTATGCATTCACTATGCCAGCAAGACATTAGATGAAGCTCAAAGAAATTACACTGTTTTAGAAAAAGAGTTGCTAGTTGTGGTTTTTGCCTTGGAGATGTTCAGATCATATCTGCTTGGATCAAAGGTAACAATTTTTACCGACCAATCTGTTATCCGGTACTTGCAGCAAAAGAAGGATGCGAAGCCAAGACTGATCAGATGGATCCTTCTCCTTTAGGAATTTGATTTGGAAATCAAGGACAAACTTGGAGTTCAGAATGTGGTAGAGGATCTTCTCTCCAGACTTGAAAGTTAAGAGCCTCCTACGGGCAATACACCCATCACAGACACCTTTCCTGACGAGTCTGTTCTGGCCGTGGATTCACTCCCTTAGTATACCGATATTGTGAACTACCTCGATTCTGGTGTAGTCCCACATGATTGAATGAAAATCAAGAAGGACAAGTTCTTGTATAATATCCATTTCTACAAATGGGAAGATCTACTCTTATTCAGGGAAGGAGAAGATTGCATTTGGCGTAGGTGTATACCTCAGGAGGAGCATCATAGTGTCCTCGAGCATTGTCATTCGCTCAAATCTGGTTGACACCACTCTGGTGATGTAATGACAATGCAAGTACAGCAGTGTGACCTCTAGTGGCTGACACTATTTAAGGATGTTGTAGCATTTGTGAAATACTGCATTGACTGTCAGAGACTGGGAGGCACCCTTACAACTAAAGATTCTATGCCCCTGATGTTTATTCAAATCTCAGATGTATTTGATGCTTGGGGCATCAATTTTATGGGACCCTTTCCCAACAGTCAGGGATACGAGCACATCCTTCTCAGCGCATGTATAGCACATATCCTTGGATATATTGCATATTTGTCTCTGGATTTTGTATACATGCTGGATTGCATGAAATGTTTACATTAACCGCAAATAGGTTCATGTGTTGCCGATTTATTTTATTTTGTATATTTTATATTACTTTTGATTGCCCAAAAATTTTGGCAAAAATACATTAAGTGCTTGGAACCATATTACATCACATATACATGCTATTTGGTATTTAAAGTTATTTTCTTATTTATAAAAAATACAAAATTCCCATGTTTAGCAATTAAAAATCCATAAAAAAATTGAATATCTCTAAAAATTCCAAAAATTTCCATTAGTTAGATTTCAATGTATTTTTAACACATATCTAAAAATCACATAAAAATATAAAACAGAAACCCTAAAAATTTAAAAACCATAAAAATCTTATATAAATTAGAAAAAAAATCTACAAAATCCAACAATAGAGTTTTATATTTCTGATTTTTCTTAATTATATATAGTATATACTAAAAATAGTTTAGGGTTGATTCTGAACTTATTTCTATTTTTCAAACCCTAAAAAACATGCTGAATTTATCATTTGCACTATTTTATGTGTTCGTTAACTTCAAAAATCCATAAAAAGTAAAAAAATACTCTAAAATTTACAAAATAAAGAAAAATTTTAAGATAAAAAAATTCTTTTTTTGAGTATTTTGACTTTATTTGACTTATTTAAAGAAACAAAAAAACATTTTCTTTAAATATTATCTATATAGTATATACATTATGTATATTACTAATTATCTTATTTTAATAATCAAAATATAAAAAATTTACGAAATTAAAACCATAAAAAATATAAACCTATTAGAAATCATAAGAATTTGAATATATTTAAAAACACATAAAAACTTGAAAAGAAAAGGATATAAAAATAAGCAAAACAAAAATCCCAAAAGTATTATAATTAGCAAAAACTTGTAGTAATTTTCACGTCTATCCCGACTTGTTCCATGGGTTCAATACTCTTACTGCTTACACATACATCTGTAGAAGAGTTATAATAAATTGACTCACATTCATACATAGCTTCACAAATATTAAGGGATGAATGTTGACCAGAGAGACCCGTTCACCACATCGATTGTTGGTTTTGTTGGATCAACATACTAGTGCAAAACATGCGTAACAAATGGCATCATTGTCGGGGGAGCAACAATGGATAGATTTTTGTTTCATTTACTTGCATTATATCTCTTTTAATTTTTGCCTTTATTTTCTTGCATTTTATTTTATTTTTATTTTGAATTGCTCTAACCTATTCTTGTGTTTCTCTTTGCTGTGAGGGCCTAGTGAGTAAGGGCGGATTTCTTAGGAGGTCAAAGGCACCCAAGCGAGGAAGAGGCTGGCTCTTCAGACTGAGCCAGCATGAGAGAGCCACGAAGGAGACCAAGAACCGCTAAGAGCATCTTGCATTTTTATTTCCTTAGTTGAGATTTAGTTAGGTTGTAAGTTTAATTTAGTGAGAGAGTAATTCAGAAATAACTTGTAATAATTCAGGACACTCTCAGAGCACTTAGCTATTTATGGGTCCCTTTTACCAAGTGTATGTTCACTCAAGGGACTTGATCGACTTTCTCATGATTTCACCGCTTTATATATTTCTTTATCCCTATTTCCCTTTTGTTTTATATTGTTTTCCGTGATTTGTGTTTTGTATCTTATTTTTAGTTTATGTTTTCGATGATTGTGCCCTTAGATTTTGATTAGTTACTCAGTACATAGGTCGACGACCTAATATATCTTCTGTACCTATAACAACTCATGATTTAGGGCTACTTCAAACTTACATTACATATAGATTAGTTTTAATTTTATGCACGAATGCCTTGCATATAGAGTGCTAACATAGGGTATGCATTTCTTTATCTAGCATTTGCATTAATCGATTCTCATGCATCGAATTTTTCTATCTTCTTTATATCATTTTCTTGGACTTAGAAATAAAAGCAAATCATAGTTTTTGTTAGGCGATTGCATGAAAATACAAAAAAGTGAAAACTAAAAACC
This sequence comes from Ottelia alismoides, assembly GCA_037367405.1. Lineage (NCBI taxonomy): Eukaryota > Viridiplantae > Streptophyta > Magnoliopsida > Alismatales > Hydrocharitaceae > Ottelia > Ottelia alismoides. The sequence goes on along the minus strand of JAZKJV010000674.1, from coordinate 110,383 downwards.
AAAAGAGGGTTTGCTAAGAAAACTTTGACCTAAACAAAATCAAGTAATGGACTTCATTGTATTAGGTGCATAAAGCCCACATTGTTTTCAGATACCTTCCAGACCGAGTGAGGCATGACTAGGACATAGAGCCCAAATCTCTGCATGGGTACTGCCTTGACTATTGCATGCGTCCACGAAGTACTTGTTGGAAATGCGAGCCCACGGCGAGCCATTGTGCAATAAATGTTATTGCAATTCACTCCTTAATCTGAAATAAAGAATACATAATTTGCATAATAGGTCCCTTAGTACAATTAGGGTTATGTACCATGGCCATCTTAATAATCATACAGCTGTTGATTCAATTATTGAACCATAAAGGCTGGTGCTTAAATGAATATCTAATGAGTTAGATTGAGGACTCATCAAGCACCGTCAAATGATTATTAAGAGATGATCTCCAGCCTGAGTAGGAGATGGCAATCCTATCTCATTTAGGTTGATATATGACCGACCTCTTGATGCAGGTCCTCTGCATAGGAATAGAGATTCGGAGGTGTCAGATGAGTTAGGTCAAAGAGTTGACTTAACGAGATCGAGATAACCAAAGTCCTATATCGTATGCTGTCACGATACAGGCACACATCCTCTGACCAGAGACAGATGTGTTACTATATGTCTGAGTATGTACATTTGGCAGACCAATAAGTTGATGGCCTAATCAAGGTCTATACACCGGCGCGCTGGTGTGCATATAAGGGCATATGAGTAATACGATCTCTCAAAGGGATCATACAGGTTCACTACTGAACCGGAAGACATGAGCTCACTCATGAGATATTGGGAAGAATCAAATTCCGTGCGCACGGTCGTCTCGCTTTGGAAGCTTGACTGAATTTGTAGGTCTGATATATGCTTTTGGAAAGTATATGATTAAGACCTAGGTATGATATATGCTTTTGGAAAGTATATGATCGATACCAACTCCCAATGATCGAATGAGAAACTTACTGATAAAACCCTGAAGTAGACAGTGTAAAGTTGATCTAATACTTCTGGTTTAATCTGAGTCTTCCAGTATGCAGGATGTACAGGTATTAGGAATACCTGAGGGTGATGTGATCATAAACGGTTGTATAACCATGACGCTTCCATTCCTAGGGAGTGATGAAACGGGTCTGGATTTTAGTGACTCCTCTCAGTAGAGAAGTAATCTGATCTTAGTCCAAATGTTGGACATTATCTGAATGTGATTCAGATTCAATGAGAAGATTAGATTTGCGGTCTTGATTTAATCAAGCATCTATGGGAGGCCCGAGATCTGGATTTGAGATGTGATCTCAATATCCATGTCACTATACGTGGAACAATACAATCGCCCTGTCCTTATCTCCAAGTATTCGCGGAGAAAGCGCATTGTCCTTGAAAGAGTTCATGGATAATTCTATTGTTGATATATGTATCCGAGCATTGAGAAAATGGATAATTAAATGTGATTTAATTATCATGAATAATATGAATTTGATTCGTATTATAAGGAGAGTTATCTTAGATAATTAAATGTGATTTAATTATCAAAGATGTAAATAATGTGAATGTGATTCATATTATTTGAACACATGAGATAAAGAGATCCAAGATGATTAAATATGATTTAATTATCAAGGATAAGAATAATGTGGATAGTAATATCCAATTATTCATAATATATTATAAATATGATTTATAATGTATTAGAGAGAGTTAAATATAATTTATATTAGTAGATTAATTATTAATGTGTATTGGATACACATTGTTTAATTAATTGAAAATGTAAATTACATTTTGTTTTGGGTTGTGAATGTGATTCACAATATTCCAATGTCAAGATTGCAATATTCCCAAAATTAATTGAGAATTATTTTTTGGTGAATAATTGTTGGAAAATAAGTTGAGAGAAAAACAAGGAGATATGCAATCCCATGGGAATACATGGGATTGCCCTCCCCATATGGGAAGAGGGGGGTGGCACCAATTCCTTTATGGAATTGGTGGCCGTCCACTCCTCCCAATAGGGAAGGAGGCTCTCATTTGTTTCTTCACTCCTTATTTAGTTGGTTTAATTTGGTATTAATATATATTTGATAAATCAAATATATTTAATCAAAATTAAATCACAAGTTGTTGGCTTTTACCAACAACAATCTTGACCATTGGATTGTCATAAATCAATCTCAACCATTGATTTTATATGACACATGGATTGAGATCCACGGATCCCAAAACCCTATAAATAGAGAGGCATACCCATGCTCTCTCTTTACACATAATGCTTGAGAAGCATCTCTCTCTCTCTCTTTCTCTCTAGAGGTCAGCCCTCTCTCCCTCTCATGGTCGTCCACCATGGATGCCATGGAGAGGTTCTCCATCGCCGCGGCATCGTCGTTATGCTGCCCGTTCTTCTGCTCGTGGATCTCCGTCTCCTTTGATGCGCCTCGCTCGTGAAGAAGACTTCGGATCTCGTGTGTCGAGATCAGGAGATCCGCCGCTTGGATCATCAACATGGATTGCGAGAAGCACGCGGTTCATCCCCGCGCTCGCAAGCGTCTCCTCCGTCGGATCGGACTTGAGACAGGAGGTCTCTTCGTTTAGAGACTCGATCGCAACCACGCTTCAAGAGGTAATCCTATTACTTGTTTGTGGTTTAGACGAAACGATCCGAGAAGTGTTCTTGGATCATGTGGTTTCGTCGTATAAAATTTTTAAATTCCGCTGCATCGAGCAACTAGTGCGACTAGTCGCTCTTCGTCGTATTCGATACGACGCTCACGCTTCCGTGATGTGCTTGAGGATCTAACCATATCCTTCAAGTGGTATCAGAGCCAGGTTGACGGTTTCGAATAGTGATTCGCTAACCGAGGACGACTTGGGTTCGTTAAGGTCGCGGAAGTTTTTTTTATCGCATTTGATTTCGCAGATCTGTTTAGTGTAATTTTTCGGCCATGTTTAAATTGTTTAAACACGAAAATAGCACTTGAATTTTGTTCCCCATTAAATAAGGAAACCATAGGATCTGAGTTTGCGTAAATCGGATTTCGTATGCTCTAGATATGGTAGTTTTAATGAACATGTATGCACTGTTGCGGGAACTATGAATCTGAACGTGATTAAAGTGTTAATTACTGTTTAGACTTGCCTCGAAATGCGTGAAACATCACTTAGGTTCTGTCCTAAATCAAATTAGAAAACTTTAGAAATTGACTTTGCTTAATTTGGATTTAATATGATTGAGATATGTCAATTTTAGTAAGTAGGGGTCACTGCTGAAATTGCTTTCCTAATCTAGAACCAAGTGATTGTCAATTAGTGAAATTAATTGTTAATTTCGTGAAATAATCTTGAAAAATATTTGTGAAATATTGAAACATGATTACTTGCCTAATTGACTTGGCCCCAACCAATTAGTTGATTAGATTTGATCTAAACCTTAATTGGAATTACAATCATCAAACTTCTTGCTTGAATAGGACTTGGGAATTTGCCTAGCAAATTTCCTTAAAATCAAAATTGTTTTGATTACTATATGGTATAATTTCGGTTGAAGAACCGATGATCATCTCAAGTACAAAATAATCAATTTGGCATTATCCTTTCCCGAGGTGGATATGGTGTCTAGTCGGGGATCGCTGGTCAGCGGGTTGCAACGTATGTGGTCCGCCCCACTCCCGTCGGTACTGGCCATGACAGCGGGTAGGGCCGGGATAATGTCCGAGGGATTATGATGTATTTTTCTAATTATTAAAATACGAATTAATACGTACTTTGAGAATAATATCATATATGTATATTCAAGCATAAAATTAAGTTTGATTGATTAAATTGGATTGATAATTAATTTAATTTGATTAAGTTAATTATATCCAATTAAGAATACTCTAATATGATTAGAGTTGATAATTCCCTTGGAAGAATTAATTATATGAATGTGATTCATAGAAATTAATTTAATTTGAATAAGATATGGAGGATCACATAAGTGACATCCATGGTCTCCCGTCAAGGCGAAGAGTTTCGTCGCCAGATATTATATGTAGGAGACGCCTGTCCGAAGTGACAGCTCCTACATATGATCCATTTGTATCGGGCTCGTCGCTTCTCGAAAGAGTAAGGACGTATGCGTAGTGACCCCAATATCGGGTCCTCATATTATTGGGGCGATATTGGATTGCGCATAGCGAGTTGTATTCCTGTTGACGGTTGGTTCAATTAATAACGGGTCAACATCATCTTAGGGGTGGTGGGCCCGGGTATTAAAGACCGAATTGGGAGATGCAAGTTGGACTTGCAAGGCGGAATGTGTTCCCGCTTCTTTTTATCCGAGTTGTAGGTTCTCATATTATTGGGATGCAACAAAGATAAGGAAGGAGATCCCAGATCTTGCTTGAGATATAATGGTAAGTATATCTCTTACATTGAAAGTGATTAAGGGAATGAACTTTCATTGTTGACATGGCAAGACAACTTTGATATAAAAAATTCCTAAAACAAAGTATAATATGTGTATATATATATAAATATATACCCTTATGCAAAAATTCTTATTTCAGATAATCCTTCATTAAACCCACTCAATATTATACTCAATAATAACCAGTAAAATATCGTGGATTGGACCCTATGATCCAGATATTGTACTTGCAATTGGACACACAATGTATGTGGTTGCAATATGCAAGTTTTCTCATAATAATGAGAAGTGATAATTAAATAGACAATAGGACTAAAACCCTAGGGTTTGTACATCTCTATAAGTCTTGATCTTATCGAATGTACTTTTGAAGTGGCATGTCGATGATGATCGTAATTATCAAATTAATCCTTATAAAATCAATAAAGATATTCTGGCATATATATGTGCTCTTGACATTTAATCATGAATGACATGCTTCTCTACATCATGTAGAATGGTAGCTCTATTAGGGATAATGTATTCAAATTGTTTGAATACCTACCTGAACTGATGCTTCAAAGAGTTTAGATGGATGTAGATGATGAGTGTCATCATTCTACTGTCTATACTCTAGTCATTCATGAAGCTTCATAATATTCATATTATATGAACTTAAATGAAGCTTGTATAAATGTTGAAATACTCTTATATTGAAATTTTTGATTTTAACATAAGAGATCCTTGGTCTTGAGCAAAGGTTGCTTATAGACAAAGGGAGCGCAGTGGAAGCATGGGTTGGACCCAAGTAAGAGGTATAGTCAAAGAGTTGACTGTACTTCTGTGACTTCCATATGACATCCAAAGAGTTGGATGAATGCCAATGCTGCAATAAGTTGATGTGTTGATAGTATGACTATCAAGTCTGTCTAGAATCCTCAGAAAAGGACTCGGATAGAGCATCAGTATAATCTACATATAATCATTGAAATTGACTTACTTATTTGATAAGGTAAAGTCTAATAATTGTATCTCAAATTTTCTAATGACACTTGCAATTGGTTGCATATGTATTAGAAATTTGATCTTAAGGTTTATTGGTCATCCATGTTGAAAGTGATGCAAGTGTTGCAACAATTTCCATGAGATCAATAGACTTCATATTTTCAGTGGGAGCCCTTAGTCTTAGAGAATGTCTCTATGACCTAGATATTAGAATACACTTATTGTTTATTTCTAATTGTTGGATATAAACATGAATTCTGTAATAAATCTATCATAAAGAGTTATGATGCAAATATTTCAGATAGTAATCTAAAATCTAGTGGACTCTATTAAATTAGAAAATTATTGAATGGTTCATTAAGATTTCTAATACTGAAAATTAAACCTTTAAAAGATCAATAGGAGGATAAAGATCATTTGACAATGATCTGACATCAAATTTTGGACATATGTCTGTTGATGAAATCAATGGACTGGTAAGACATGAAACTTTAGATTGTCTAAAGATTCAAATCTCACATACTTGCGAATATTGTATTCAAAGTAAAATGTCCAATATACCCTTCCTTGGGAAAGGTGTAACATTAAGGTATTCAAGATCTCATACATATTAATGTATGTGAATCATCTATATCAGAATAAACATTATGGATATGTGATATCTATTAGTGATTATTTGATATGAGATTTCTTCTCTTCACCTAAGAAACCTTTGAAATGTTCAAAGATTTCGTAATTTTGGTTTAGAACCAAAGTTTGAGGGAAGATGAAATGAATTTGATCTAACCAAGGTAGCCTGTACCTATTGGATGAATTCAAGAAATACCTTATGGAGATATGAATATCATTCCTATATCAATCCTCCTAATGAACCTTAACTCAAAGGAGTTGTAGGGAGATACAATTGATCATGTGTGACATGATTTAATCAATGATTAATCCTAGCATAATTATCTCTTAAGTTTCCAAGATATATATGTAGTAGAGACTGCATTATATATTTAATAAGGTTCCATACATGTAAGCTGGAATCTAGCACTAGAGAGTGCTACTTCATTAGGAAATTAAAGGATGGTATTGGATACCTACTTTATGACCTTGAGATTCTTAAAAAATCTCATCTTTGAGAATATGATTCTTATAGGATGACTCTCTTGAGAATCAAGATGAAAATGAAGTAAAGGAACTCATTTAATCTTGAAAAGATAATGAGGCTCCTGAAATCGGAAACTAAAATAGATAATTAAAGATGAAACATTAATACCTCTTCAAATAAGTTTGAGGATGGATTCCATGTGTCAGTTAAATCTGACGATGATTGGATTTCATGTGATGAAGCTCCTGAGGATCATGACATGGAAGGATGGATGTTAGCAATAAAAGTCTAATGTAGACTTCATATACAAGTGTCGTATATGGACCCTCGAGGATCCACCTATATGGGTTAGACCCATTAAGGTGTAAATGGATTTTCAAGAGAAAGAAGGAACCTGATGAGAAGGTGTAGACCTTCAAAGCACGGTTCGTAGCCATGAGCTACACACCGAAGAGAAGACATCGCTTGCGATGAGACTTGCTCTCCAGTGACCTTGCTTTAACCCATCAGAATATTGCTAACTATAGCTGCACAACTTGACTATGGCATCTTCATGATGTGAGTCAAGATTGCATTCCTCTTTGAATACCTCTCTGAGGATATTCATATGAAGTAGCTCCAGGGCTTCATGGTTGAGGAAAGCAAGGTGTGCTAGCTGAAGAACTCCATCTTTGGACTCCAATAAGCTTCCTGTAGTTGGAACATAAGATTTGATGAAATTATAAATGTTATGATTTCAGATAGAATCTTGATGAACCATGTAAAGCTTAGTGGGAGTGCCATTGTGTTCATCGTGCTTAATGTAGATATTATTCTAATCATATAAGAATAAATGATAAGTGTTTTATAATTTGGTTGTTCCATACCTTGAGATACGGTTTCAAGGGTACCTCTTAGATCTTAATTCTGAAGTCGTTCAGAAGAAAAGAGAAGAGGGTATTGGGACTGTCGCATTAGTAGTACACCTTGGACTTATTCCATTTTTTTGAAAAATTCCAAGAAAGGCTTCCTTCCCTTAAGATGTGGTAGTGACCTGTCTAAAGGGATAGCACCTCAAAGAGTTGAGGAAGTGGATGCTAGAACTGCTTGCACTTGTGCATCAGTTATGAGAAGCTGGGTATATGCTAGATGTGTACAAGAGCCAGATGTCTGCCATGCAGTGGGAGTAGTGAACTGTTACTAATCCTACTCTAAAAATAAAACACTTAGTTGCAGTAATAACAATATCTTCAAAGATGATGAAACTTAGAGATAGTGATCTCAAAGTCTTATCTTCAAAAGTTTAAGATCTTGTAGATAGTGATCTATAAGGGTCTTGACTGCAGTTACCTTAGGAGATAGAGATCTCCAGGAATGAAGGTATTCTAATAAGGATTATGGGAATACTGGTTATGATAATTAATAAGATGTAGTGTCAAGGACACTATAACCAACAAAATTGAGTATTGGTTGCATGAGATGCAACGTTCGCATTGGATGCGATCACTGTTACTAGGAGATATGCAAGTGCCGTAAAAGGACTTGGCGTAGTCTCTTGAGAACAGAGTGACTGATCAGCTTACCTAGCTATTTTCTAAATAGCCTATGATTGTCACATGAGTGTGGGTTTAAATGATTAGCCCATTAATGGCTCTTTGGGCTAGTGGGAGATTGTTGGAAATGCGAGCCCACGGCGAGCCATTGTGCAATAAATGTTATTGCAATTCACTCCTTAATCTGAAATAAAGAATACATAATTTGCATAATAGGTCCCTTAGTACAATTAGGGTTATGTACCATGGCCATCTTAATAATCATACAGCTGTTGATTCAATTATTGAACCATAAAGGCTGGTGCTTAAATGAATATCTAATGAGTTAGATTGAGGACTCATCAAGCACCGTCAAATGATTATTAAGAGATGATCTCCAGCCTGAGTAGGAGATGGCAATCCTATCTCATTTAGGTTGATATATGACCGACCTCTTGATGCAGGTCCTCTGCATAGGAATAGAGATTCGGAGGTGTCAGATGAGTTAGGTCAAAGAGTTGACTTAACGAGATCGAGATAACCAAAGTCCTATATCGTATGCTGTCACGATACAGGCACACATCCTCTGACCAGAGACAGATGTGTTACTATATGTCTGAGTATGTACATTTGGCAGACCAATAGGTTGATGGCCTAATCAAGGTCTATACACCGGCGCGCTGGTGTGCATATAAGGGCATATGAGTAATACGATCTCTCAAAGGGATCATACAGGTTCACTACTGAACCGGAAGACATGAGCTCACTCATGAGATATTGGGAAGAATCAAATTCCGTGCGCACGGTCGTCTCGCTTTGGAAGCTTGACTGAATTTGTAGGTCTGATATATGCTTTTGGAAAGTATATGATTAAGACCTAGGTATGATATATGCTTTTGGAAAGTATATGATCGATACCAACTCCCAATGATCGAATGAGAAACTTACTGATAAAACCCTGAAGTAGACAGTGTAAAGTTGATCTAATACTTCTGGTTTAATCTGAGTCTTCCAGTATGCAGGATGTACAGGTATTAGGAATACCTGAGGGTGATGTGATCATAAACGGTTGTATAACCATGACGCTTCCATTCCTAGGGAGTGATGAAACGGGTCTGGATTTTAGTGACTCCTCTCAGTAGAGAAGTAATCTGATCTTAGTCCAAATGTTGGACATTATCTGAATGTGATTCAGATTCAATGAGAAGATTAGATTTGCGGTCTTGATTTAATCAAGCATCTATGGGAGGCCCGAGATCTGGATTTGAGATGTGATCTCAATATCCATGTCACTATACGTGGAACAATACAATCGCCCTGTCCTTATCTCCAAGTATTCGCGGAGAAAGCGCATTGTCCTTGAAAGAGTTCATGGATAATTCTATTGTTGATATATGTATCCGAGCATTGAGAAAATGGATAATTAAATGTGATTTAATTATCATGAATAATATGAATTTGATTCGTATTATAAGGAGAGTTATCTTAGATAATTAAATGTGATTTAATTATCAAAGATGTAAATAATGTGAATGTGATTCATATTATTTGAACACATGAGATAAAGAGATCCAAGATGATTAAATATGATTTAATTTTCAAGGATAAGAATAATGTGGATAGTAATATCCAATTATTCATAATATATTATAAATGTGATTTATAATGTATTAGAGAGAGTTAAATATAATTTATATTAGTAGATTAATTATTAATGTGTATTGGATACACATTGTTTAATTAATTGAAAATGTAAATTACATTTTGTTTTGGGTTGTGAATGTGATTCACAATATTCCAATGTCAAGATTGCAATATTCCCAAAATTAATTGAGAATTATTTTTTGGTGAATAATTGTTGGAAAATAAGTTGAGAGAAAAACAAGGAGATATGCAATCCCATGGGAATCCATGGGATTGCCCTCCCCATATGGGAAGAGGGGGGCGGCACCAATTCCTTTATGGAATTGGTGGCCGTCCACTCCTCCCAATAGGGAAGGAGGCTCTCATTTGTTTCTTCACTCCTTATTTAGTTGGTTTAATTTGGTATTAATATATATTTGATTTATCAAATATATTTAATCAAAATTAAATCACAAGTTGTTGGCTTTTACCAACAACAATCTTGACCATTGGATTGTCATAAATCAATCTCAACCATTGATTTTATATGACACATGGATTGAGATCCATGGATCCCAAAACCCTATAAATAGAGAGGCATACCCATGCTCTCTCTTTACACATAATGCTTGAGAAGCATCTCTCTCTCTCTCTTTCTCTCTAGAGGTCAGCCCTCTCTCCCTCTCATGGTCGTCCACCATGGATGCCATGGAGAGGTTCTCCATCGCCGCGGCATCGTCGTTATGCTGCCCGTTCTTCTGCTCGTGGATCTCCGTCTCCTTTGATGCGCCTCGCTCGTGAAGAAGACGTCGGATCTCGTGTGTTGAGATCAGGAGATCCGCCGCTTGGATCATCAACATGGATTGCGAGAAGCACGCGGTTCATCCCCGCGCTCGCAAGCGTCTCCTCCGTCGGATCGGACTTGAGACAGGAGGTCTCTTCGTTTAGAGACTCGATCGCAACCACGCTTCAAGAGGTAATCCTATTACTTGTTTGTGGTTTAGACGAAACGATCCGAGAAGTGTTCTTGGATCATGTGGTTTCGTCGTATAAAATTTTTAAATTCCGCTGCATCGAGCAACTAGTGCGACTAGTCGCTCTTCGTCGTATTCGATACGACGCTCACGCTTCCGTGATGCGCTTGAGGATCTAACCATATCCTTCAAGTGGTATCAGAGCCAGGTTGACGGTTTCGAATAGTGATTCGCTAACCGAGGACGACTTGGGTTCGTTAAGGTCGCGGAAGTTTTTTTTATCGCATTTGATTTCGCAGATCTGTTTAGTGTAATTTTTCGGCCATGTTTAAATTGTTTAAACACGAAAATAGCACTTGAATTTTGTTCCCCATTAAATAAGGAAACCATAGGATCTGAGTTTGCGTAAATCGGATTTCGTATGCTCTAGATATGGTAGTTTTAATGAACATGTATGCACTGTTGCGGGAACTGTGAATCTGAACGTGATTAAAGTGTTAATTACTGTTTAGACTTGCTTCGAAATGCGTGAAACATCACTTAGGTTCTGTCCTAAATCAAATTAGCAAACTTTAGAAATTGACTTTGCTTAATTTGGATTTAATATGATTGAGATATGTCAATTTTAGTAAGTAGGGGTCACTGCTGAAATTGCTTTCCTAATCTAGAATCAAGTGATTGTCAGTTAGTGAAATTAATTGTTAATTTCGTGAAATAATCTTGAAAAATATTTGTGAAATATTGAAACATGATTACTTGCCTAATTGACTTGGCCCCAACCAATTAGTTGATTAGATTTGATCTAAACCTTAATTGGAATTACAATCATCAAACTTCTTGCTTGAATAGGACTTGGGAATTTGCCTAGCAAATTTCCTTAAAATCAAAATTGTTTTGATTACTATATGGTATAATTTCGGTTGAAGAACCGATGATCATCTCAAGTACAAAATAATCAATTTGACATTATCCTTTCCCGAGGTGGATATGGTGTCTAGTCGGGGATCGCTGGTCAGCGGGTTGCAACGTATGTGGTCCGCCCCACTCCCGTCGGTACTGGCCATGACAGCGGGTAGGGCCGGGATAATGTCCGAGGGATTATGATGTATTTTTCTAATTATTAAAATACGAATTAATACGTACTTTGAGAATAATATCATATATGTATATTCAAGCATAAAATTAAGTTTGATTGATTAAATTGGATTGATAATTAATTTAATTTGATTAAGTTAATTATATCCAATTAAGAATACTCTAATATGATTAGAGTTGATAATTCCCTTGGAAGAATTAATTATATGAATGTGATTCATAGAAATTAATTTAATTTGAATAAGATATGGAGGATCACATAAGTGACATCCATGGTCTCCCGTCAAGGCGAAGAGTTTCGTCGCCAGATATTATATGTAGGAGACGCCTGTCCGAAGTGACAGCTCCTACATATGATCCATTTGTATCGGGCTCGTTGCTTCTCGAAAGAGTAAGGACGTATGCGTAGTGACCCCAATATCGGGTCCTCATATTATTGGGGCGATATTGGATTGCGCATAGCGAGTTGTATTCCTGTTGACGGTTGGTTCAATTAATAACGGGTCAACATCATCTTAGGGGTGGTGGGCCCGGGTATTAAAGACCGAATTGGGAGATGCAAGTTGGACTTGCAAGGCGGAATGTGTTCCCGCTTCTTTTTATCCGAGTTGTAGGTTCTCATATTATTGGGATGCAACAAAGATAAGGAAGGAGATCCCAGATCTTGCTTGAGATATAATGGTAAGTATATCTCTTACATTGAAAGTGATTAAGGGAATGAACTTTCATTGTTGACATGGCAAGACAACTTTGATATAAAAAATTCCTAAAACAAAGTATAATATGTGTATATATATATAAATATATACCCTTATGCAAAAATTCTTATTTCAGATAATCCTTCATTAAACCCACTCAATATTATACTCAATAATAACCAGTAAAATATCGTGGATTGGACCCTATGATCCAGATATTGTACTTGCAATTGGACACACAATGTATGTGGTTGCAATATGCAAGTTTTCTCATAATAATGAGAAGTGATAATTAAATAGACAATAGGACTAAAACCCTAGGGTTTGTACATCTCTATAAGTCTTGATCTTATCGAATGTACTTTTGAAGTGGCATGTCGATGATGATCGTAATTATCAAATTAATCCTTATAAAATCAATAAAGATATTCTGGCATATATATGTGCTCTTGACATTTAATCATGAATGACATGCTTCTCTACATCATGTAGAATGGTAGCTCTATTAGGGATAATGTATTCAAATTGTTTGAATACCTACCTGAACTGATGCTTCAAAGAGTTTAGATGGATGTAGATGATGAGTGTCATCATTCTACTGTCTATACTCTAGTCATTCATGAAGCTTCATAATATTCATATTATATGAACTTAAATGAAGCTTGTATAAATGTTGAAATACTCTTATATTGAAATTTTTGATTTTAACATAAGAGATCCTTGGTCTTGAGCAAAGGTTGCTTATAGACAAAGGGAGCGCAGTGGAAGCATGGGTTGGACCCAAGTAAGAGGTATAGTCAAAGAGTTGACCGTACTTCTGTGACTTCCATATGACATCCAAAGAGTTGGATGAATGCCAATGCTGCAATAAGTTGATGTGTTGATAGTATGACTATCAAGTCTGTCTAGAATCCTCAGAAAAGGACTCGGATAGAGCATCAGTATAATCTACATATAATCATTGAAATTGACTTACTTATTTGATAAGGTAAAGTCTAATAATTGTATCTCAAATTTTCTAATGACACTTGCAATTGGTTGCATATGTATTAGAAATTTGATCTTAAGGTTTATTGGTCATCCATGTTGAAAGTGATGCAAGTGTTGCAACAATTTCCATGAGATCAATAGACTTCATATTTTCAGTGGGAGCCCTTAGTCTTAGAGAATGTCTCTATGACCTAGATATTAGAATACACTCATTGTTTATTTCTAATTGTTGGATATAAACATGAATTCTGTAATAAATCTATCATAAAGAGTTATGATGGAAATATTTCAGATAGTAATCTAAAATCTAGTGGACTCTATTAAATTAGAAAATTATTGAATGGTTCATTAAGATTTCTAATACTGAAAATTAAACCTTTAAAAGATCAATAGGAGGATAAAGATCATTTGACAATGATCTGACATCAAATTTTGGACATATGTCTGTTGATGAAATCAATGGACTGGTAAGACATGAAACTTTAGATTGTCTAAAGATTCAAATCTCACATACTTGCGAATATTGTATTCAAAGTAAAATGTCCAATATACCCTTCCTTGGGAAAGGTGTAACATTAAGGTATTCAAGATCTCATACATATTAATGTATGTGAATCATCTATATCAGAATAAACATTATGGATATGTGATATCTATTAGTGATTATTTGATATGAGATTTCTTCTCTTCACCTAAGAAACCTTTGAAATGTTCAAAGATTTCGTAATTTTGGTTTAGAACCAAAGTTTGAGGGAAGATGAAATGAATTTGATCTAACCAAGGTAGCCTGTACCTATTGGATGAATTCAAGAAATACCTTATGGAGATATGAATATCATTCCTATATCAATCCTCCTAATGAACCTTAACTCAAAGGAGTTGTAGGGAGATACAATTGATCATGTGTGACATGATTTAATCAATGATTAATCCTAGCATAATTATCTCTTAAGTTTCCAAGATATATATGTAGTAGAGACTGCATTATATATTTAATAAGGTTCCATACATGTAAGCTGGAATCTAGCACTAGAGAGTGCTACTTCATTAGGAAATTAAAGGATGGTATTGGATACCTACTTTATGACCTTGAGATTCTTAAAAAATCTCATCTTTGAGAATATGATTCTTATAGGATGACTCTCTTGAGAATCAAGATGAAAATGAAGTAAAGGAACTCATTTAATCTTGAAAAGATAATGAGGCTCCTGAAATCGGAAACTAAAATAGATAATTAAAGATGAAACATTAATACCTCTTCAAATAAGTTTGAGGATGGATTCCATGTGTCAGTTAAATCTGACGATGATTGGATTTCATGTGATGAAGCTCCTGAGGATCATGACATGGAAGGATGGATGTTATCAATAAAAGTCTAATGTAGACTTCATATACAAGTGTCGTATATGGACCCTCGAGGATCCACCTATATGGGTCAGACCCATTAAGGTGTAAATGGATTTTCAAGAGAAAGAAGGAACCTGATGAGAAGGTGTAGACCTTCAAAGCACGGTTCGTAGCCATGAGCTACACACCGAAGAGAAGACATCGCTTGCGATGAGACTTGCTCTCCAGTGACCTTGCTTTAACCCATCAGAATATTGCTAACTATAGCTGCACAACTTGACTATGGCATCTTCATGATGTGAGTCAAGATTGCATTCCTCTATGAATACCTCTCTGAGGATATTCATATGAAGTAGCTCCAGGGCTTCATGGTTGAGGAAAGCAAGGTGTGCTAGCTGAAGAACTCCATCTTTGGACTCCAATAAGCTTCCTGTAGTTGGAACATAAGATTTGATGAAATTATAAATGTTATGATTTCAGATAGAATCTTGATGAACCATGTAAAGCTTAGTGGGAGTGCCATTGTGTTCATCGTGCTTAATGTAGATATTATTCTAATCATATAAGAATAAATGATAAGTGTTTTATAATTTGGTTGTTCCATACCTTGAGATACGGTTTCAAGGATACCTCTTAGATCTTAATTCTGAAGTCGTTCAGAAGAAAAGAGAAGAGGGTATTGGGACTGTCGCATTAGTAGTACACCTTGGACTTATTCCATTTTTTTGAAAAATTCCAAGAAAGGCTTCCTTCCCTTAAGATGTGGTAGTGACCTGTCTAAAGGGATAGCACCTCAAAGAGTTGAGGAAGTGGATGCTAGAACTGCTTGCACTTGTGCATCAGTTATGAGAAGCTGGGTATATGCTAGATGTGTACAAGAGCCAGATGTCTGCCATGCAGTGGGAGTAGTGAACTGTTACTAATCCTACTCTAAAAATAAAACACTTAGTTGCAGTAATAACAATATCTTCAAAGATGATGAAACTTAGAGATAGTGATCTCAAAGTCTTATCTTCAAAAGTTTAAGATCTTGTAGATAGTGATCTATAAGGGTCTTGACTGCAGTTACCTTAGGAGATAGAGATCTCCAGGAATGAAGGTATTCTAATAAGGATTATGGGAATACTGGTTATGATAATTAATAAGATGTAGTGTCAAGGACACTATAACCAACAAAATTGAGTATTGGTTGCATGAGATGCAACGTTCGCATTGGATGCGATCACTGTTACTAGGAGATATGCAAGTGCCGTAAAAGGACTTGGCGTAGTCTCTTGAGAACAGAGTGACTGATCAGCTTACCTAGCTATTTTCTAAATAGCCTATGATTGTCACATGAGTGTGGGTTTAAATGATTAGCCCATTAATGGCTCTTTGGGCTAGTGGGAGATTGTTGGAAATGCGAGCCCACGGCGAGCCATTGTGCAATAAATGTTATTGCAATTCACTCCTTAATCTGAAATAAAGAATACATAATTTGCATAATAGGTCCCTTAGTACAATTAGGGTTATGTACCATGGCCATCTTAATAATCATACAGCTGTTGATTCAATTATTGAACCATAAAGGCTGGTGCTTAAATGAATATCTAATGAGTTAGATTGAGGACTCATCAAGCACCGTCAAATGATTATTAAGAGATGATCTCCAGCCTGAGTAGGAGATGGCAATCCTATCTCATTTAGGTTGATATATGACCGACCTCTTGATGCAGGTCCTCTGCATAGGAATAGAGATTCGGAGGTGTCAGATGAGTTAGGTCAAAGAGTTGACTTAACGAGATCGAGATAACCAAAGTCCTATATCGTATGCTGTCACGATACAGGCACACATCCTCTGACCAGAGACAGATGTGTTACTATATGTCTGAGTATGTACATTTGGCAGACCAATAGGTTGATGGCCTAATCAAGGTCTATACACCGGCGCGCTGGTGTGCATATAAGGGCATATGAGTAATACGATCTCTCAAAGGGATCATACAGGTTCACTACTGAACCGGAAGACATGAGCTCACTCATGAGATATTGGGAAGAATCAAATTCCGTGCGCACGGTCGTCTCGCTTTGGAAGCTTGACTGAATTTGTAGGTCTGATATATGCTTTTGGAAAGTATATGATTAAGACCTAGGTATGATATATGCTTTTGGAAAGTATATGATCGATACCAACTCCCAATGATCGAATGAGAAACTTACTGATAAAACCCTGAAGTAGACAGTGTAAAGTTGATCTAATACTTCTGGTTTAATCTGAGTCTTCCAGTATGCAGGATGTACAGGTATTAGGAATACCTGAGGGTGATGTGATCATAAACGGTTGTATAACCATGACGCTTCCATTCCTAGGGAGTGATGAAACGGGTCTGGATTTTAGTGACTCCTCTCAGTAGAGAAGTAATCTGATCTTAGTCCAAATGTTGGACATTATCTGAATGTGATTCAGATTCAATGAGAAGATTAGATTTGCGGTCTTGATTTAATCAAGCATCTATGGGAGGCCCGAGATCTGGATTTGAGATGTGATCTCAATATCCATGTCACTATACGTGGAACAATACAATCGCCCTGTCCTTATCTCCAAGTATTCGCGGAGAAAGCGCATTGTCCTTGAAAGAGTTCATGGATAATTCTATTGTTGATATATGTATCCGAGCATTGAGAAAATGGATAATTAAATGTGATTTAATTATCATGAATAATATGAATTTGATTCGTATTATAAGGAGAGTTATCTTAGATAATTAAATGTGATTTAATTATCAAAGATGTAAATAATGTGAATGTGATTCATATTATTTGAACACATGAGATAAAGAGATCCAAGATGATTAAATATGATTTAATTATCAAGGATAAGAATAATGTGGATAGTAATATCCAATTATTCATAATATATTATAAATGTGATTTATAATGTATTAGAGAGAGTTAAATATAATTTATATTAGTAGATTAATTATTAATGTGTATTGGATACACATTGTTTAATTAATTGAAAATGTAAATTACATTTTGTTTTGGGTTGTGAATGTGATTCACAATATTCCAATGTCAAGATTGCAATATTCCCAAAATTAATTGAGAATTATTTTTTGGTGAATAATTGTTGGAAAATAAGTTGAGAGAAAAACAAGGAGATATGCAATCCCATGGGAATCCATGGGATTGCCCTCCCCATATGGGAAGAGGGGGGCGGCACCAATTCCTTTATGGAATTGGTGGCCGTCCACTCCTCCCAATAGGGAAGGAGGCTCTCATTTGTTTCTTCACTCCTTATTTAGTTGGTTTAATTTGGTATTAATATATATTTGATTTATCAAATATATTTAATCAAAATTAAATCACAAGTTGTTGGCTTTTACCAACAACAATCTTGACCATTGGATTATCATAAATCAATCTCAACCATTGATTTTATATGACACATGGATTGAGATCCATGGATCCCAAAACCCTATAAATAGAGAGGCATACCCATGCTCTCTCTTTACACATAATGCTTGAGAAGCATCTCTCTCTCTCTCTTTCTCTCTAGAGGTCAGCCCTCTCTCCCTCTCATGGTCGTCCACCATGGATGCCATGGAGAGGTTCTCCATCGCCGCGGCATCGTCGTTATGCTGCCCGTTCTTCTGCTCGTGGATCTCCGTCTCCTTTGATGCGCCTCGCTCGTGAAGAAGACGTCGGATCTCGTGTGTCGAGATCAGGAGATCCGCCGCTTGGATCATCAACATGGATTGCGAGAAGCACGCGGTTCATCCCCGCGCTCGCAAGCGTCTCCTCCGTCGGATCGGACTTGAGACAGGAGGTCTCTTCGTTTAGAGACTCGATCGCAACCACGCTTCAAGAGGTAATCCTATTACTTGTTTGTGGTTTAGACGAAACGATCCGAGAAGTGTTCTTGGATCATGTGGTTTCGTCGTATAAAATTTTTAAATTCCGCTGCATCGAGCAACTAGTGCGACTAGTCGCTCTTCGTCGTATTCGATACGACGCTCACGCTTCCGTGATGCGCTTGAGGATCTAACCATATCCTTCAGTACTAGCGCTTCTATCAGTGCGTGGACGAGTACGGTCGAGTTCACTTGTGGATTTGGTTTTGAATTACTTATCATAGGGATACTGCAACGACAGAACCTTGTCTCATTATGTCAGGCGAGAACCCCTTTGGGGGAAGTATTGGATTTGCTATATCGGCTTCCTTCCTCTACTTCTTTGGATGAGTAGTGGGCCCATATTCGATACCAAGGACCTTTAAAAAAGTACATGATACATGTTACAAAGGAAGTGGTAAGTACATGACACTTTCGGGTAGTACTCACTTTCCTACATGGGTAGTGCTTAGCTTCATTTGAAAGATTGCCTGAAAATAATAATAACACCAAGATTAAAAGCTGAACTCTGAAGGCTTCATGTGTTCAGTTGACGAACCCACATTTTGTTTTGAGGTTTGTTTGATTTAGTTTAGGTCAAAGATCAAAAAAATTGCGCACTTGCACCTTTTTATTTGCACTTCTTTTCATTCCTTTTCATCTAGCTCATTTTGAGCCTTCACTTCTTGTCCTTTTCTAATTCTTCCTCATTTCCGTGCTCTTAATTCTCCATCATTTTACTCTTTTTTTATTCTCATGATGTTAGATATGGGATGGTTTAGTTAAGACTCCACGAACACCTACATCGATTCCCTGATGCTGACATGTCCAATATTTCAGGGCAATTCTAGAGAGATTGATTCAGACATCGTGAACCTCTCTGAAGACTCCCCGCTTCTTTCTTCACCAAGAATTTGAGTTGACTCCCTTACCAAATTATCATCTTTGATTGACCATTCTCCATTCACATCCTTCGCTCTAATAAAGTTCAGGGTTGACCTTAATCTTTAATATTTCCAATCATCTGGTTCATACTTCAAAGCTGATCGAGGTATATTTCCTATTATAGATCAGGAACCCAATCTAGATATTTCATCATTAAATTCCAAACCAGAAATGGCTCCTTAGAGAGGAAAGTGACAATAAATAGATTAGAACGAGGTCAACAACCAAGTGCAAGCATCCATACATGTTATACAACAATAGTTGACCACAAAAGCCGAGACTCATGTCGTCTTCTAGGAGATTCTCATGGAGATGAGGAGTGACAGAGAAAATCGAGGAGGAGGAGAAGAACATCTGGCATATGAAAACCATGGAGGAGAGGAAGAGAGAAGAGAGGCAGCTAAGCCAACTATGAAAGAAACATACAATCCTGAAGTCGGTCAGGTTATAAAGTGGATCCATATGTTGCAGATCCACAAACACTTCGAGTTGATACCACAATTGCTTTCCCAACATTCCACAAGAACACGAATGAAGAACCCTACATCTACCTGCAACAATTTAACCACATCTGCATAACAATACACTACCCCAACATCCTATTGGAGGTAGTTAAGATGATCGCCTTCCCATTTAGCCTCTAAGATAAGGCTCTTTGCTAGATAAATCATTTGGATAAGGTTGTACTGACCTGGGAGGAGCTGAAATCAGCTTTCCTACATAAAATATTATCTCTTGGGTTGTTGTTGAGCAGTGAAATTCAGGTTTTAAAATAAGGAAATTATTTGTAGTGTTGTTGCAACCCTATTAATCCCTCAACAAAAATTTATTAACTTCTCAACCAAAATAAAATGAAGAAAATGTAGCAAGAGAAATTTGCTATTTAATTTACCTGTATAACATACAAGGTTGAACTCAGGGATGCTACAAAATCCTGGGGGATATTCAAATCAATGAAAAATCAAAGAGAAGAAAGAGGAAATCTATGCACACTACTCTTGTTTTTATGAAGCTTTTTGTCCTTTTCAAAAAATTTATGAATTTTTAATTTTTGATATTTTTATTTAATTTTCTACTTTTGTATATTTTACAATTCTTAAAATTTGCAAATGTTTTTAATGTTTTTGAAAATAAAGAAAATGAATAAAAAGAAATAAAGAAAAAGTAAGAAAAGGAAACTTTTTGAATTTTTAAAGTGTGGCAAAAATAAATAGAAAATTTAAAAAATAATTTTGGGTTTCTAACATGTTTGTAATATTTTTTGCAATTTTTACAAAATTTTAAGGATTTTAAATAAAATAAAAATAGAGGATAATGCAAACAGACAACAATGCGAATGTTTTTGAAATTTTAAAAAAGAAAATGGAATTAAAAAGTAATGAAATATACACGAACAGAAAGGTACAATTTTTTATTGTCCATAAAGATATTTTGTGATTTTTTTGAATATTTTATGATTTAAAATGAAATTTTTATGCTTTTGAACTTTTCCTTTTTTGGTTTTTTTGAGGAACAATAATCAAAAAATGGTATAGAAAATAAAACAAATAAAATAAATAGATAAAAATTTTAAAGAATTTTTGAAAAAGATTTTATATGTTTTATCGATTTTAAATGCAGACGGGGACTTTTTGTGTTGTTTTGAATTTCTAAAAAAAGAAAATTGATGAAAATGCAAACTAAAAATTAATAGGTCGAGAACTACTTAACAGAGAGCTAACATGATTTTTGCGGAGTTTTCAAAGAGCTTTTCGTATATTAGAAGAAGCACCGGAGGATAGGTTCTCCTCTGAGGCCTCCGAACTATAAATTAAGATAATTTTGTTGCAGATTTCTATAAATAAATAATGATGAGAAGTTCATGCTCACCCATTGTGTGACTCACAAAAATCCTAACTTGAGTGAAATGCCTCGCTTTTAGTGGATCCCTCGCCCTCCGGCTCACTTTCCAATTGCTCACCTGTAGAACTCAGTCAACCACCATCTCGTACCCTCTGGACTATAATCCCGCTAATGAGAGTGGGACGTAGCAGAGATTCTCTAAACATGGGATATAATGAATCTGTTCTTTCAGTGAGAGTACGGGAAGGTGTGGATCTCGAAGAGGATTCCTCAAGTCTAGCTATGTTTAGCTTCTAGGCTTTCTTCTCGCATGGTTTTAGGTGATCTCGAAGCCTCATATCCATTTCTCTAACTAGTTGGAGTTCTCCAAATTGTCAGGATGGATCTGTCAACAGTGAGAGTATTGCTGTTCTTTCGCTATTTTGATTTGTTTTTAACATGAAAAATAATATGCAGATGCAAAAGGGGTATATATGCAAAGAATAATAGTTTAAGGACTGAATAACAACATAAAAAGAAATTACAGGGTTAGACATGTAAAATGTCCAGAATATGCGTGCAGGCGCACGTGAGTCGTGCTGGATTGGACATGTGTATAAATAATTTAGTTCTAGGGGCCAAATAATAACCAAAAACACAAACTTTTATTGCAAATTTCACAAAATATCATGTGCAAGGCACATGCACAGTTCAAGCAGGACTATAATGCAAGTAAACTAAATGGCAGGGAACAAAATGCAAATGTTCAAAAATGCGTAGTCTCACACATGTCCCTTGAGGGACTTATTTACGAAATAAAACATGGCAGGGACCGGAGCACATATGTACACTTATTACACGTGGAATCTTGGAGGGTTGATCTTCGTCTGGATGCTATCGAACGACAGATATAGGAGCAACGTCGAATGGTCTAGATTGAATCTGTAGATGCGATCGAACGATGCGACTTTGGGTGTAACTGGATGGCTGTGATCTAATTTGGAGCTTTTGTCCTTGATCGTGCGGATGAGGAGGCCTCTAAAAGAATTAGTTTGAAGGCGAGTTCCGAAAAAGTTCAATCGAGCAATGTGATGATTACAATATATACAGAGATAATATGATCAAATTATGTGATATACAACCTGAATGATTGATCTATAAACTCCAAAATCACATAATCCATGTCCAAATTATTCCATGTACACAACAAGAGAAAACCTCTAAATTACACAGAATAAAATCGACACATTCATGATTCTACATCCTGATGAACTATTCCCAAATAATATCTACTATATGGTTATATAATGGGAAATATTATTTTATACAAAATCAAATGATCATCCCTTTTTAAATCATCAGCCTGAAGGAATTCGCTTTACTCTAAAAAAATAATAACTCAAAAGGTCATGAAGTTTTAATCAACAACTAGCACATTGATGGGCATACATTTCTTTAATATTTTATGTTGATAAGAAAAGAGAGGGAAGTTAGTATAAAAACTCCATTCTTTATTTCCTTATAAAGAGTCACCGACACATATGCCTTCCCCATGCAAATAATAAAAATCACTCTCCCATTCCCATGCATAGCCGACTACACATATGCATTCCCCATGCAAAAACAATTAACTCTCCTTACACTAATAATGGTATTTTATCTTCACTTGCATGGGATGTCTCCAAGCATATAACATTATAAAATGGCACTCTCCCTCCCATTCACAAAACCTCCCCCCCTCTCTCGTTCTCCCTATCTCACGCATACTCTCTCTAGCTCTCATTGTTTTTTCATGCACGCATACAACCCCCCTCTCACACACTCGCAATCTCCTCTCCTTCTCCATCTCTCTCTCTCGTTTTTTTCTTTGGCAGGTACAGGAGTAGCGCACAAGGCCCTCCCCATTCTCTTCTCCTCACACACGTTCTCTCCCCGCACATTCCACTGCATGTCCAGGAGCCTGTGCGTCCAGCCATCGGCCATCTCCTCTCTAGCGCAGCCCACCTGCTGTGCGCGCTTCAGCCACGCTTCAGCCCCCAACGGCTTTCCAAGCGTCCAACAGCCTTCCAACCTCGCATAGCAGCTGTCCTCATCAGTGCATCTCTGCCACTGCACACCAATGTTCTTCTTGTGCGCATAGCAGCCACTAACCGCAGCCCCTTCTTCCCCGACACTCCAGCGGTTACCTCCAGCCCGTACTCGGAGCGTTTGTCGCTCCATCCCACTTCGCGTCAAGCAGCCATCGTCATTGTCGCGGGGATCAATAAAGTGCAACGGCTTCATGTGCGAATGAGAAACAATATTTCCTTCTCTCTTGTTTAGTTATATGGCATTTGCATCTAAACTCTTGAACCATCTTTTATTCCGAGTATTTCATGCTTAACCTTTACTTTCCATATTGCTTAGATTGCATTTGTTTGAAGTATTTCCTTTCCAAGTTGCATTTCATATATTTCACTTATCATTCTATGTGTTAAATGTCGAATTAAAATTGCAAATTTGTTTAGTCTCCGTAGATTCGAACCTCTACTTGCCGCATACTTTTTGCTTACATATTTCGTGCTCGTAGTTGTATTTTATTTGTTTGATAATGGTTTATCGTGGGAAAACAACGACTTGATAAAACCAACTTTTTAAACCGCGAAAAACCTTGTCAACATTTTGGCGCCGTTGCCGGAGACTAGGCAACATTTGCAATTTTTTCTTCTTCATTCTAACTTAATTTCAAGTTTCTAATCCGTGCATTTTTTTGTTTTGTAGGTACTTAGGCTTCAAAAAGAAAAAAAATTTACTTGTCTTTTCTTGCATTTTGTTTTAGCAAACTTGTAATTTGGTAAAAAATGTAATCTTAATTTCCCCCTCCCTTCTCAGAAAAGCTCACCATCAGCATGACAAAACATTACGGATTAGCGCTAGAAGTGCAGGCACTGTGAGTCCATCTTTCTCTTAGGCATCTTAGGCTTTTAAAATTTCTTGCATTTGTTTGCGCTCCGATCTTAAACCGAAAAAAAAATAAAAAAAACACTTCTTCTTTGCATCATCTCTGTGGTCTTCTCCCTCTGATAATCTAATTCAAAGACCACCGAATTGTGTACTGATCATTTAAAAAGATAAGCTTGAAAGGCCACCGCAGTGGTCCGAGCAGAAAACAGATAAATTCTGAATGCTTGTTTGATGCACGTGTATGACACAAAAATCACGAGCACATAGAACCCTTGGATAGAGACAAAAATCCCTGGTGCTACATGGGATTGCAGAGAGAAATCGTAACTCCTCGACGCGTTGGGCATAGTTTCTTGTGGGAAAAAAGCAGATCCCCGATCTGAGTATCGCACCCTGGATCCCCCACCCGGATTAGGACATCGATTTCTCACAATCTTCCACACCCACCTCATCCTTAAGGACTCTAATTTCTCTGAAAACTTTTGTTGAACACTAAATTAAAATCGAAAAGATAACCGCTTCCGCGGCAATTTTTGTGTGAGTTGGTGGAATAACAAATTGTCTGGTGTATTGTGCTGTGTATGCTAGGTCGTTGGTCTCTGAAAAATCCAGTGCAACAACCATTAGAGTACGACACGACTTATAAAAGAAAATCCAACCCATCTCCTTCAACTAAGAATTCACCTGACCTTGGAGACATGGGAGAAGAAAGACAAAATCCTATGGACCTCATCCTGCATCAACTGCAACTATTGAGAGAGGAAAATGCAACGATCCGCCACACCATAGCACCTCTCATCCGACCACCTCCCATAAGCACACATTACAACCCGGCTGCAGAAGTCTTAGTTCATTGAGTCCAAATCCCGCCTGAAGTAGGAGACTTTGAAATAAAGCCCGCATCACTCTCCTTGATCCCAAAATACTATGGAAATGACTCTGAAGATCCCTTCCTCCACATCCAAGATTTCTGATCTGCTTGTGACACCATGAGTATCCATGGGGTAGAAAAAGAATACATTTACATGAAAGCCTTCACCCACTCACTCAAAGACAAAGCACTACAATGGCTTCGGAATTACGGAACCTCTCTCACTTCATGGGATGTCTTAAGGGAAGCCTTTATCAAGAAATACTTTCCCATAGGAAAAACCAATGCCCTGAGACAAGCTATTTCATCTTTCACCCAGAAAAATAGAGAACCCATCCACGATGTTTGGGAGCGTTTTAAGGAATTACAAAGGAAATGCCCTCATCATGCAATCCCCAAATGGAAATTGGTTCAGATATTTCATGAGGGCATAGATACATCATTTAAGAGAGTGATTGATGGCTCCTGCGATGGAAATTACATCAGCTGTGATGAACATTTTGTTTGGACTTTATTTGAAAATATGGCTGATAATTCGGTGAATAGTTCCTCAATTGAACAATACAGTGGGAACACAAGGACAGTCAATATCATTGACCATGAGAGATTTAGTAATGAAAATCCTGACAAATGGGAAACCCTCTCAAAATAAATGAACCTCATGACTCAAGCCATAGAAAAATTGGCCATGAATAATCCCACCAACCATGAAATTGACCACACCACATTCACCCATAATCAAGACAGAAATCCTGAGACTGTGAACTGGGTGTAGAGAAATCAAGGAGGAGCATATAACCACAACATATGGAAAGAACAATCAAATTCTGGGTGGAATGAACAGAACAACTATCATTTTCAAAATCACCCCTAACCCAAACAACCGATAGCACCGCCCGTGACTCAACCCTCCACCATTGCGGTAAATTTCGATGCCTTGGCTCAGGCAATACAACAACTAGCACAACAACATGCCACTGAAGCTCAATAAAAAGCCAACTCTGAGAATGCCTGGCAGTTTGCCGAGATCAGATCTTATATCCCAGCCCTGTCACCTCAACCTCTACCCAATCCCAACACCAACAAGGCTAGTTCGTCTGGAGTACTTCAAACTCCACCACCTCCTGGATGTTTCACTTCACCACCTGGTTTCCAAAACCAGAATCAAGGATTTTTTACATCTTCTAGGACAAATCAAGGGAACCCACAACAAGCACCTAGAAACCAAGTTAATTTCAAAACACCACCCCGCCCAAACCAATCTGCTAATGCTGTCACTCTGAGAAATGAGAAAACCACTTCCGCCTACACCAGACCGCTAGCTTCAGAAGAACAAATTGAAATAGAGGAGGAGCCTGATGATGAAGAGAAGCTAACTGAGACAACCATGCCCCTTCATGTCTCCCCATCCATAACTATCCCCTTTCCCAGAGCTGTTCATCGGAGAAAACCTCGATCTTACACCATCGATCCAGAGCTAGAAAAACTATTCTCCGACATTGTCATTGAGATCCCTCTCTTAAAAGCCCTCGAACAAGTTCCAGCCTTCTCCCGGTTTTTGAAGGAAAAATGCACACCAAAACAGAAATCCAAGGGAAAAAGTAGAAAGGACAATGAAGATATTGAAAGACATGTGCTCCCTCAAGCAACAACCAATGCCGTATCCCAATTCCTACCCACAAAAAAAAGATCCAGGAGCTCCTCTAGTTAGATGCACAATTGGCAAATTAACCTTCGACCACACCCTGCTAGATAATGGCGCTTCCATCAATCTTCTCCCGACTGCTATTCTGAAGCAATTTGAGCTAGGAAAACTGAAACTTGTCTCAATGACTTTGCAAATGGCTGATCGATCTGTGAAAAGACCAAAAGGACTACTTGAGGATGTGATAGTTGATGTTCAAGGTCATAAATTCCCAGTTGATTTTATTGTGATGGATATGGATTAAGCAAATATATTGAGTGAGGCACCAATCATACTAGGACGACTATTTTTGACCACTGCTAAAGCTCATTTTGATTATGAAGTTGGAAGAGTTGAATTTAAAATCAATGGCCAAGTCATTCCTGTTGATCTTGTCACTCCTACTCCCACTGAATCTGAGACCGAAGAATGTGGTTGGATAGAGCGATGTGATGTTCTAAATATTCAAAAAGACTTTGCCCCAATCCATCTCATCAAAGATCCTTTAGAGGTTAGTCTGAACACCTCTAGATCCACTTACAAAAACACTTCTCATGAAATTGCCACCTATAATCTGAATCTTGCACTAGAAGCTCCACCATGCCCTCTCACCGGACAAGAAATTGACGAGCTTGATAATGCATGGGATACATTAGACTCTGAACTCACATTGACCTCAACCATGATCATGCCCATGATGGAACCACCATTTGAGACTATTTCTGTAATAGACTCAGGAAACACTACAACTCTGACTCCACCGATAACCACTGTTGAGTTAAAACCACTACCCAAAGATCTGAAGTATGCTTTCTTGGATGATGAGCACACTCTATCGGTCATTATCAATGCCAACCTAAGTCATATGCGAGAGAGCCAACTCATGGAAGTTTTGAAAAAGACTTCCAAATCCATCAGATGGAAGATAACAGATCTAAAAGGAATAAGCCCCACATTCTGTACTCATCATATATATCTAGAAAATGATAGTAAATCTTCTTGAGAAATGCAAAGACGGTTAAATCCCAATCTGCGAGAGGTTGTGAAGAATGAGATCTATAAATGGGCAAGTGCAGGTATTATTTACCCTATCTCTGATAGCCCTTGGGTCAGTCCACTCCAAGTTGTCCCCAAGAAAGCTGGATTGACAATTGTCAAAAATGAGAAAGGCGAGGACAAACCCACCAGAGTAGCCACATCTTGGAGAGTCTGTGTAGACTATAGGAAACTCAATAAGGCTACCCGAAAAGATCATTTCCAGTTGCCCTTTATTGATCAAATCATTGAGAAGCTAGCCGGAAAGGAATTTTTCTATTTTCTAGATGGATATTCTGGTTATAACCAAGTAGCTATAGCACCATAAGATCAAGACAAAACCACTTTCACTTGTCCATTTGGAACATATGCCTTCCGTCGCATGCCTTTCGGACTATGTAATGCCCCAGCAACATTTCAAAGATGCATGATGGGAATTTTCATTGATATGATCGGCAATTTTATGGAAGTATTTATGGATGATTTCTCTATATTTGGAGACTCTTTTGAGGAAACACTGGGATTTTTAGATAGAGTCCTCCAGAAATGCATTGAAGTGAACTTGATATTATCTTGGGAGAAATCACATTTTATGGTGAAACAAGGGATTGTGTTTGGACATGTTGTGTCAAAGAAAGGGATTGAAGTGGATCCATCAAAAATTGAGACAATCACTCATTTAAGTCCACCGGTGAACATCAAAGGTATTCGGTCCTTCCTAGGTCATGTTGGCTTTTACCGCCGCTTCATCAAGGACTTCTCGAAAATTTCCCGCCCTCTCACCAAATTATTGGAAAAAGATCAAGACTTCACTTTCACTGAGGAAGCATTTGAATCCTTCAAAACCATGAAGAAAATCATCACTGAAGCACCCATTCTACAACCCCCCGATTGGAACTGTGAATTTGAGATCATGTGTGATGCGTCTGATTACGCTGTGGGGGCAGTATTGGGTCAAAGGAAATATGGGAAACCTTATGCCATTCACTATGCCAGTAAAACTCTGGATGATGCTCAAAAGAACTACACTGTGACTGAGAAAGAACTTTTGGATGTGGTGTTTTCCTTAGAGAAATTTCGATCTTACATCCTAGGATCCCACATCATCATCTACACAGACCACTCAGCTTTGAAATATCTCTTCACAAAGACCGATGCTAAGCCTAGACTCATTAAGTGGGTATTACTGCTCCAAGAATTTGATTTGGAGATTCGAGATAAAGCCGGAGCAAAGAATGTCATGGCTGATCATCTTTCACGACTCCCTTCCTCAAACACAGACATAATCCCAATTTCCGATATTTTTCCAGACGAAAGTATCATGTCTGTTTCTCAACTCCCTTGGTATGCAGACATCGTCAATTACATCATCATCTCCACATTCCCTGATGATTGACCAAAACATAAGAAAGAGAAAACCAAAGCCCAAGCCCGATATTATCGCTGGGAAGACCCTTTGCTCTTCAAAGAGGGTACTAATTTGATATGGAGACGATGCATCCCTGAATCTGAAGTCAACGATGTCCTAACTCACTCCCACACTTATAGGTGTGGAGGACACCACTCACGGAAGCGCACAGCCGCTAAAGTCTTACAATGTGGTTTCTACTAGCCCACACTCTTTAAAGATGCCCATCATTTTGCTCAATCTTGTCCTGCCTGTCATACTAATGGAACAATGACCCGCCGTAACATGATGCCACTCCAACCCGTAGATATAGTCGAGATCTTTGATACTTGGGGAATAGACTTCATGGGACCTTTCACCACCTCACAAGTCTATCAACACATCTTACTCGCTGTTGACTGTGTCCCGTTCGGTTGAAGCCATTCCCACTCGCGCTGCTGATAGCATCACTGTTGTTAAATTCCTGAACAATCTCTTCTCCCGATTGGGATTATCCAAGGTGGTCATTAGTGATGGTGGAACCCATTTTCTAAACGCTTCAATCAAGAACTTAACAAAAATGGGGTCGAACACCGGGTCTCAACTGCCTATCATCCACAGACCAATGGAATGGCTGAGCTGTCAAATCGAGAAATCAAGACCATCCTCCAGAAAATTGTCCGCTCTGATCGTAAAGACTGGTCTCAACAGTTACCTTCTACTCTTTGGGCCTATCGTACAGCCTTCCGTACACCCATAGGAATGAGTCCATATAGGTTGGTCTATGGAAAGCCTTGCCATCTACTTGTAGAGATACACCACAAGTCACTCTGGGAGATCAAGAAATGTCATTTAGATTATGATGAGGCTGGAAAAAAAAGACTATTAGACTTATCTGAACAGGAAGAATTGAGATCACAAGCCTATGATAACAACCTGCTATACAAAGAGAAAATTAAGTTGTGGCACGATGCCAACATTTCGAGGAAAACATTCAAAGAAAATAAAAAAGTATGGCTATTTGATGCAAACTGAAGTTATTTCTAGGAAAACTGAGATCGAAATGGAAAGGAACATACATTGTAACTCAAGTATTCGATAATGGCTCGAGAGAAATTTGTGACCCAAAAACTAAAGCCACTTTCAGAGTCAATGGTCAAGGATTAAAACCGGTTGTTGAACCATCTGATCCTATGCCTATTGCCTATTTGCACAACATACCTTCTGCAGGAAAAATGAACCACAACATCGCCAAGCTGAGGCATTAAATCATGCACTCTCGTGAGCCTCTCCTCACAGGTATCTTTTCATCTTACTGCTCGCATGTTTCTTTTCACTACATTGCATTAGATAAGCATGGGGGTACCCCTCTGCATTACATTCCAAAAAAAAACCAAAAAATACATTTCACATCCCTTCTGATCATCCTTTTGCACATTGTCTTCACCATGAGGACATGGTTTATAATAAGTATGGGGGGATGTCTGCATAGTTTTTCAAAATTGCATACTCTTCAAAAAACTCTCTTTTGCAAAAATTCCACTAAAAATATTTTCAAAAGCAAGAAAACCACCAAAAATACATCCTTCCTAGTTTTATCCTATTGAGAAATCAGATCTTCACTGCATAGATCATAGACAGAAGCTGAGTCGACCCTAATTCACTTAATTCCATTCGAATTTCACTAGGCATGAGTTTTTACGCTTTCTTCAGGTCTATTTGGACTTTATTCTCTCAGTTCCACTAACTCTACTGGTGAATGAACTTCTGTATCTAACTAGATCACATGAGAAACTAGTAGCACTCTTAAACTCTTCAGTGGATATTAAGCAACTGCACATTACACATAGCTTGATTGAGTTTATTTTACGAGATACAATTACAATTTAGTTGAGGTGAGGAGTTGTCCTCTTGGTTATGCCAATGCCTGAACCTTATCTATAGCTAATGAAGGAACTTGACTCAGGAGCAACATGATCTCTCTAGTCTAAGTATGTCAGCAATTAAGCCAGTATCGTGCCTCCAAAGACAATATTTAGCCGATACTACCTTTTGATGCCAAACCCAAAACAAAAACACCACAAAGAGGCATATCACAATACAAATGCCGAAAACCACCAATCATGCAAAGATGTGAAAAGTAAAAGCAAGGAAAGAAGACCACCAAATAACCCTTCTCTACCAAAAAGCCATGGTAGCAGCCCAATGATGCTACCTAAATTTTTAAAAGAGGCCCAAAGAGGCCCAGGGTTATGCTATGCAAAAGGAAAAGAATGAGAGCAATGGACCAAAGCAGTCTACGGAAAACCCCGAAATTAAGTCCCATTCTCCAATAAACTATGACCTATGTTTTTCTATGCTGACATACTTGGGTGAAAAGAGAATATGCCTGAATTCAGGTGAGGACTGAGGCTATATGACTAGGGAATCATTCGATACCTTGATATATTGTGTTTTTAGCTCGTTCTCTTGACTCACGAAAGGTAAAACTATCACTAACACTATTTATATCCACTCAAGGTCAAAGAGAATACATGTTTCTTACGGATGAGCTGACCTGATCGACCTTCTAAAACCATGTCTGATTTTGTTGGAACTGAGAGGCTGTTGAAACTACAAAACTCGAGTCAAGTAGGCGATTCAAACAAATCATTAATCCATGGGTCAACTCTACTGAAGTTTGTGTATTTTTGTGGTTAGGGACTGAAAACTCAAAGACTTTGTGGGAGTGTCTGCTGCAAACCCTCACCAGATGTATCTTGGTTGTTCTCCTTGTCCTTCATTATTTCTTATCTTATTCTTGCTCAGGACTAGCAAGACTTAAGTATGGGGGTGTGATGATTACAATATATACAGAGATAATATGGTCAAATTATGTGATATACAACCAGAATGATAGATCTATAAACTCCAAAATCACATAATCCATGTCCAAATTATTCCATGTACACCACAAGAGAAAACCTCTAAATTACACAGAATAAAATCGACACATTCATGATTCTACATCCTGATGAACTATTCCCAACAATATCTACTATATGGTTATATAATGGGAAATATTATTTTATCCAAAATCAAATGATCATCCCTTTTTAAATCATCATCCTGAAGAAATTCGCTTTACTCTAAAAAAATAATAACTCAAATGGTCATGAATTTTTAATCAACAACTAGCACATTGATGGACATACATTTCTTTAACATTTTATGTTGATAAGAAAAGAGAGGGAAGTTAGTATAAAAACTCCATTCTTTATTTCCTTATAAAGATCCACCAACACATATGCCTTCCCCATGCAAATAATAAAAATCACTCTCCCATTCCCATGCATAGGCGACTACACATATGCATTCCCCATGCAAAAACAATTAATTATCCTTACACTAATAATGGTATTTTGTCTTCACTTGCATGGGATGTCTCCAAGCATATAACATTATGAAATGGCACTCTCCCTCCCATTCACAAAACCTCTCCCCCTCTCTCGTTCTCCCTATCTCACGCATACTCTCTCTAGCTCTCATTGTTTTTTCATGCACGCATACAACCCCCCTCTCACACACTCGCACTCTCCTCTCCTTCTCCATCTCTCTCTCATTTTTTTCTTTGGCAGGTACAGGAGTAGCGCACAAGGCCCTCCCCATTCTCTTCTCCTCACGCACGTTCTCTCCCCGTACTACACGTCCAGTAGCCTGTGCGTTCAGCCATCGGCCATCTCCTCTCTAGCGCAGCTCACCTACTGTGCGCGCTTCAGCCCCCAGCAGCTTTCCAAGCGTCCAACAGCCTTCCAAACACACACATCAACTGTCCTCTTCAGTGCATCTCCGCCACTGCACACCAATGTTCTTCTTGTGCGCATAGCAGCCACTGACCACAGCCCCTTCTTCCCCGACACTCCAGCGGTTACCTCCAGCTCGTACTCGGAGCGTTTGTCGCTCCATCCCACTTCGCGTCCAGCAGCCATCGTCGTTGTCGCGGGAAACAACAAAGTGCAACGGCTTCATGCGTGAATGAGAAACAATATTTCCTTCTCTCTTGTTTAGTTATATGTCATTTGCATCTAAACTCTTGAACCATCTTTTATTCCGAGTATTTCATGCTTAACCTTTACTTTCCATATTGCTTAGATTGCATTTGTTTGAAGTATTTCCTTTCCAAGTTGTATTTCATATATTTCACGTATCATTCTCTGTGTTAAATGTCGAATTAAAATTGCAAATTTGTTTAGTCTCTGTGGATTCGAACCTCTACTTGCCGCATACTTTTTGCTTACATATTTTGTGCTCGTAGTTGTATTTTATTTTTTTGATAACGGTTTATCGTGGGATAACAACGACTTGATAAAACCAACTTTTTAAACCGTGAAAAACCTTGTCAACACAATGCTCACTCAATATCCAACTGGTTTAGCTTCATATGGATGCTATGGCTTCCTGCTGAGTCCCTCTAACGTAATATGATCTCCAAGATGCACGACAAAGGTTCGAATGAGATATGGAGTCTGGAGTTGTTCAGCTACAGACAGATGTACAACTTGCTCCCTTTGCTCCCTTGTGCACTCTTAAGACCTGCAATGAACTCCACTCTCGGAGGAGATGATCCGACGAGCTTATTGAAGCAGAAAATGAGGAAAATGGTGAATGGATGTGGACCTCCGGAGAAGGTGATTAGAGAGGAGGTCGTTCCTCAGATCTTGGGTGACCTGACGGGTCTCAGATGTAAGAGGAGGTGGAGAAGGGTCGTGCGGATGTGATGGAAGGATCGAGTGTACTTGTAAGTGCTCGGAACACCTCTGATCTTGCAGATCTGAGGTAGAAGATGAAAGACCTAATTTAACAAAATAATGAATCAAAACACAAAAATGAAAAGTGAAATCAAAGGAATTAAAGCTATAGCTACCTACAGTGGATAAACAGAAGGAATCACCCTCGATCTGCAATGAATAGCGGAGAGGCAAAACTGCACCGGTGAAGGTCCGACGAGTTGCTAGATCTCATCTCTTCAAAGGTTCCTCACACTCCCAATTGTGTAGTTAAAAAGCTCTATCACCGCTCAATATTCCTAACTCTGTTTTAGGCGAAAAATCCTCTTCAAAATGGATTAAAATGGCGAAGGTTGGTGAATGGAGGATATATATAGAAGTGATTTCCGACAAAGTTTGAAATCGAATCGTGAGCAGATCGATGAGAAATTGGTGGATCTAATGTGCTAGCGAGGGAGTTAGTTGTGTGAGATGGAAATCAGGATAAGAAGATAGATGGAGTTAATAATCCATGCATGTGGGAAAAATTGGGAGGAGGACGACCTAGATGCGGAAATTGCAGCAGAGATCATGGAATGGAAAGTTGACTCGCGTCAACAGACCAAGTCCAGTCAATCAGGAGGTGTCAGAGATGAGACAAAATAAGCTACATGACAAAAAACAATGAAAAAGTTAAATATATTTAAAAAATCGAAATCGGTTTTAAGAACTTAAAAAATGTAAATGCAAAATGTTAAGGATTAAATATATTCAATTTATGTTATTTTTAATTATTTAACTAAGGTATTTACATGGGTGAAAATAAATACAATGTGTTATTTATAGGTATGTATACATATATATATATACAATACTATGATTTTAGATACTTATTTTTACATATATATGTTGTAATAGTTTATTTATTTACAATATTTTAAAAGGATTTTAGTGATTTTTTATTTTTTGATATGTGATTTCTTAGGTTAAATAAATAGAGGTATTTACAATATATACATAGTGGTACATATATAATATTTACATGATTTTATTTTTGTTGATTTCTGATTTTGTGATTTTATTTGTATTTTATATAAGTCAAATATGATATTTACAATTAATGAAAAATACAATATGTACAAACTATGTACAAGAAAATAAGTAAGTAAACACTATACATAATATATATCAGTATAATATACAATAGCATGCCAAATATCCGCATTTCACACCTTAAGTCTGATTTTTATTAAACCACTTCCATTTTAAAGATTATTTAATTTTGAGTATAGTGAAAGTGAGTTTGATTAGTTTTTGGTTTTAGTGGAGAAGATATTAATCTGACAAGTTGAGTTTGCGACAATTTTCAAAGTGTTGTTATTTACACAATGTACGCTGATTATTTTTGCAAATATGATTATTATTTACAAAATATTTTTATTACAATTTTATAGAAGAAAACAATTTTATTTGACACTAATATAAGTATAAATAAATTAATTAAAAGAATGTGTACTATATACAGTAATAACAAGTGATGAATGTACACAAATGGATGCTTGATTTTTTTGTATTTTTGGTATTTAGGCCTTATCTCCCTCTACTTTATTCCTTATCGATCTGGTCAAGTCTTGACCTAATCTTGGGGTAAGATTCAACATGTACCTATTATGTATCTAAAATCTTTTATTTTATTTATTTTTCCTATGTTTCTTTATTTATTTATTTTTGGTTAAAATAGTTATGAATATAAAATATTTACACAAGAAATAGGGTTAGTAAAAGAATAAATTTACTGATATATATATATGTATTTTATAAGGGATTTTAAGCTAAAATAGATTTACTTCACGGGCGAGGTCTCTGGTTCAAGTCCAGGATGGCCCAGCTGCGCAGGGAAAAGACCGGCCTCGAAGGCACTACTGGGCGGGAAGCAACCATCATCTCCCCTTTCCTCAAGGAGAATGGGGATTCTTCCTGGCTCAGAAAGTGCGCTAGTTCAAAAGTTGATACTACTACTTGATATTCAAAAATTAATAAAGATGATGAAATGTAGATTCATCATCTTCCTAGGCTTTTCTTCGCTAGTCCCTTAGCAAACACTTATTTGAAGAATAAGTGATAGAAGAAAAAAAGAATAAAGAAAAAAAAGAACTTAGAACAATATTGAGTATTAAACGTATCTTCATAAAATCAAAGTATGGAGCTAGGTCAGACCTTTGGATTATTAGTTTGGGCGAAACCTTAGTGGGAAATGGACTTAACAACTAATAGCCTATAAAAACCACACAACTCTTGCTCATGTCTCCTCAATAGCCATGTCTGAATAAATCAACTCATACACAAATGCTTATGACTATGAATCTTTCTTGTACAGTGTAAGTGTTATGTAGTTCTACTCAGTTAAAGTGGTAAACATCAGTTTTTATAACATGGTGATCCGAATTCCCCAATCCAATAACTCTTTCTTGAGAAGCAAAGTATTCCCTTCTAAGTTCAAGTGCTACCAACTCAAGAAGAGGAGGAGGAGAGAAGAATGGACGGTAGCCAATGTAGCTACCTATCCTAGGATGTCAGGTAAATGTAGCCAAGCCATCCAGTTGCAGGCTCACAAATATCTAACCTTGAAGCTTAAGCTTGCTTATTGACTATACATCTATATACATACTCCGACAGACATTTTATTTTTATTCAGGCTTGTCCACTTTTTTGATGATTTTGCATTTTTTGAAAAATATACATGGGTGCATCATGTACATAAGGAGTTTTTCCTCTTGAGCCACTAGATTATCCCTCTTTTGAAGCTTTATTATAACCCACAACATTATGTCATTAGACCTCCCTCGCTACTGGAACGGTTTAGGATACAATGGCTACAAATATGTGACTTTTGATGTTTCCATTAGCTTGAGTCTCATGCTGGCAAATCCAGCCCTCTACCATTTCAACTGAGGTGAGAAAAGTGTAAGTGAAAGTGTGCAAGCTAGGTCATTATCAATGAGAACCATGCCTATGCTCCCAAAGTATTCTACTTAGGCAGTCAAGACAACACTGAACTAAGTCTTGTGGTTCCCAAATAGTTAAGTATATAGACCTGAAGAATCTCAATTACATTTTCTATAAGGTTCCTCTGAAATAAGTTGATTAAGGTCCAACCAAGCTCCATTCTTCGACTTTATTCCAGACAGGTTTAAGTGTCAATACCATTCTAAAAAATGCACATGTAAATGCAAGAGATATATACAAAAACTTTTTTTAAAAGAAAGAAATAAAAAACAATCTTATTAAAAATGTTTTTTTTTTGCAGAATTTTACAAATTTTTATAGATTTTAAACGTTTTTGAAATAAAAAACGCGTTGCTAAATTGAATGTATTTATAAAAAATATATACAAGTATACACGCAAGGATTATACAATTTTTATACAAGAGGATTTTATGCACAAGTTTGAGATACATGTTTTATAAAAGAATTTTATATGCAACAAAGAATTTTATTTACAGGAGGATAAGTAATTAAGGTTTTTATGCATACATGGATTTTACAAATATATATACATCCCATAATCCATATCCCATGTCACAAAATAATTTTACAAAAAATTTTCAAACCTTTTCAAAACATTTTACAAAAGATTTTACAAACATTTTTCAAAATATTTTACAAATATTTTTCAAAAGTTTTGCAAAAGCTTTTGCAAACTATTTACAAATATTTTTACAACATAATTTACAAACAATTTTACAAATAGGTCTTTGCAAAATTTCGCTGTAAAAAAATTTACAAACATTTTGTACAATATGCATAGCTTTGATACATAAAATAATTTACAAATATTTTACGAACAAAACATTTTTACAAACAATTTTGCAAAGATTTGTACAAAAATAATTTTACAAAAGAATTTACGAACACTTTTAGAATAATTTACAAACAATTTTATAAAATATTTTACAAAATAATTTTTGCAAATATTTTTACAAAAGATTTTTGCAAATCATTTTACAAATCATTTTTCAAAACATTTTTAATAATAGCCATATTAAAAATATGAATTATTGCTAAAGTATATACACAATATATATGACACCCCCTATACTTAGCTCGAACTATGTCCTCATAGTGATCAAAGAGCTACAATGGAAGACATAACTCCTACTAAGTATATAAAAGTGAAAATAAACCTATACAACAACAAATCAAATAATAGACAGAAAGAATAGAAAGTCAGTGATCCCCCTATACTTAAGATCAAGTAATCCAAAAGTATAGAAGACTGCACAAACAGGGAAAACCAAGGAAAAGAATGAACAAACTCAACGACTCGACTTGCCCGTCCTATACTTAGGGTAAAAGATCCTTAAGTATAGAAAAAAAATATCAACAAGTTGAAGGACAAGCGAGAGAACTGAAGACATTAAAGAAAATAAAAAACACGAAAGAGAACGAAATGAACAACATGAACTGGGGGCCCAGTCTTTCGTATAGGGGGATCTCGTGTTACCTCGACCGGTCCTGTCTCTAGTTCAGCAGGGAAACCTAGAAAGAGCACCGCTATCTATGAGAAGTTAGAAAATCTCGAGGTCGGGAAAGAAAGTTTAGCCTTATTGCCTCTTAGACACAACGCCTGGATTCTACCCCCCTCCGCTTAGTCAACCCTTTCCGTCTCGACAACGTGTACACTACCTTTGCTCGCAGCATGACCCTACCTCGCTTCTAGAACACAAGCCTGATTCGTACTGTGCTAACGTCGATACTTCCACTTACGGGTCACGTAGGAGACATCTCTATTTTTCCCCGGGGGATCCTTATACACTGCTTAGCTTTCAATTGCTCACTAGAAGAGTCAAGCGAGAGCAGCTAGTTTAGAAGGAAGAGTGCAAAAAGGGTCAAAAAGTCAGGCAAAAGCAAGGTGCGTCATTAGAGGGGCCCGAACGAGAGCGGAGGCTGCAGGGAGAAGGTATGATCATAAAAGAAATCAAGGATAAGAGGGAGGTCAGAATGGGGATGCGAGCATTTTGAACAACATATAACCCTATTCGAGGCCTACCCTAAAGGGCACGACGTACTACTTGAATATTTCATAAGAGAGAGGAAACTGATCAATTCAAATATATTGAAAAGGTCGAAGAAAATGGACCTTCATCCTGATAAAGAATTTCGGGAAGGCGGAAGCGAAGGGGCTATCGCGTTCTCAGGGGACGAGTCGCTTCTCCCCTTCTGATCTCTCCCCGGGGACCTTCCCCTTCGGGATTCTAGGGGGAATGGCCCTTCTTGGTGTAGTTGTTGTTTGTATTGTACTGAATTGAACACATATCAAACAAAGGCGGCGATCCGGGGGCCCTTCCTTCTACGGCCTGGGAAAAGTAGCGAGAGGACCGGGAAGGACGCACCTCTGGTGTACCAGTTATCGTGCCCACGGTCAAGGCCAAGTGCGGAGCGGATAACTGAAGGATGCATATAAGTTGTAAGCCCACCCCAAGCAAGATGAGTGATTGCCTCTATACTTAGGGTAAATGATCCCTAAGTATAATGAACAACATGAGTGATGAAACAAAATGAAAATAGAAAAACTCAAATCATTCAGCTCCCTATATTTAGGATAGAGTACATCCTAAGTATAGCACACACACACATAAAGAGGTGAATGATAAAAACGGAAGAACAAAGAGTAAAACGAAAGGACGTATACAAGAGAAAATTATCTCATGCATCAGATGCAAAAGATGTCAAAAAGTCATCTCCTGATACCATAGATAATGAATCAACCACGGACATGAATGTATCATGATCTGTATATGGCTTCAACAACTGTCCGTTCACAACAAATGGTTGTACATCAGATGACAATCCATATATGACAATACTACCATTGTTACTGATAAATTCCAAATTTATCGACTTTTTTTATAATATTATCTCTCTAACTTAAGCTACTCACAAAGAGTCATCAACTATTAACACTAAGTAATAATCCATGTGTTGTAAATAATTGATCCTAATTAATATATACTGTACGCGAGAGCACTATACCTATTCTATGAGGCGGGAATGAAAATCACGACTTCCTATTATATATGACGGAGGGAGCGTTTTCGCGATTCTAGTTCTTTCTTTCTCTATATCATCGGAAGAGATAAACTGAAGAAATCGAGAGGGGCCAGATCCTCTATATCTCCTGAAAACCCATCCAGGGAGACGACTGAGGACTCGGGACCAAGCCCCCCAGACCCCCCACCAAAGAAAGCGTCCGAGTAGACTTTTCCGAGGGGGACACCCAGTTCTCCAGAACCAGTATAACCCTATTATTGTGCAATTATTTTATGTATTTTTCTTCATTAAAAATCAAATAAAAATTAGAATAAATTATATATAATTAATTGTACGTGTAATATAAAATCCAAAAAATGACAAAAGAAAATAAAAGAAAATGTTTTTATTGTTTTAATATGTAATTAATTTTTATCTATGCATATATGACCTCTTCTCTCAATGACTTCTATATGAAAGTTGTAGATCTCATTAAGATCTACACCTTTCTTGTTCATTGCTTTTTCTAATTCAACTCCTAATGATTGGGCCACACGGCTTCACAAATGCTCGCCACGTGGCTCGTCCTCGGTCTGCCACCCATTCCACTTTTGTGTCGTCGGATTGAGGTTGATCGATGGTCATGATCAATCCATTCCCTCTGCAACCACAGTCGTCTAATCTATGATTAGACCTGATCCAAGCCACACGCTTGCATCACATTCTCCTCTATTAGATCAGATCAACTATTCTGATCTAACTCTTCCCATAGAGCCTCTTTGGCAGTCGTTGGATTGCTTGATCCAAACGACTGGTGTGTGTTATCTTCCTCCAGCAGTTGCCCCTCCTCGTACCAACCATCAAATTTCACCAGCTTTTCCTATCTCTCTCTGACCATCTCCCAACCAAATTCTACCTCCTTAGCCTTTGTCTAACTTACCTAACACACGCTAACCACCAGTTAAACGTAACCTTAACCTCTACATTTATTTGTGGTGGTTGAAACCACCACAGAAACCTCCTAAACCTCTTCTTTCATTTCCTTCAAATACTACTCCACCGCCAAACGTCGGTGGTTGTCAACTCTTGCGAGAAGGACCCCTAGCCACTCCTCCTCTTCGTGACAGGAAGAAGGAGTCGACGTTGTGTGATAATGGTGGATTCCATTCTGGTTGGACCCATGGCAACAAAGCCATGTTACAGGGTCTAATTGACCGCTATTTGCGCTTCAAGAGTCGGTTGTTATTGTGAAGCGTAGACCCGAGGTTGAAGACAACCTCAACCCGGGCCATTCCATTCAACCTTATTGAAATCTTCATGTATAGGTTAGATTGATCCTAGATCTTCGCTAATGTATCAATCATCTTCTTTCACTTTCAGATCCTCTAAACACTTCAATCCATTTTCCTCTATTCATGGCGAAGGGAACCCATTAAGGATGCATCGTCTTATCCTGATAAGCCCTTCATTTTAGTAGCCCATTTCACGTTCGTAAACACCCACTTCAATATGCTTGGGCTATTGGTTTTTTCTAACACTTGTAGGTATTATCTCCTTCAATGATCAGGATTGGAGCAAGCTCTGATATTGAGTTTCTCTTCCGACGAATCGACATCAACATCAAATGTCTCCCATATTATCCAACCTCTGGAGACATCCGCGAACCCTTGGGCACCATTCCCCAATCATCAGACAACCCAGAGCTACACAAAGGAGCTACCATGAGTTCCTCTAACCCTAATCTTGCACCGTCTTATGCAGCGACGTTCTTCAGAGTAGAGGGAAATGTAGTCGTTAGATTGACCTCAATTGGGCACGATTTAACAACCATAGATGTGCCACATCGACGATTCCAAACCTGCAAGACTGGATGACTCCTTATCAAATATGAAGAGCCAGTTGATGCCACATGGCTCCGAATCTACAGCGAGCCACAACCTCATTTTGAGCATGTCTGCACGTGTTGGGCACGTGTGGGTGGGATCGTTTGCATCCAAGCCTCGCTGATTTATCTTAATTTCAAAAATGCCCTCATGTAGAGGGTTTTCAATAATTTCAAGAGTGGTTTAATTAATTGCATTTAAGTCCATGTAGGGACCTACATGTAAGGAATTTTATATGTTTTATTTGCATTTATGCCCCTGGTTTTAATGTTGAATAACATGAGCATCATTTATCCAAATGAAGTGATTTAAGCGTAATTTTGATCCTCATTTATTGGTTTTCTATATTAGACGATTTATTTCCTAATTAGACAATAAAAGAAGGATTATTTTGTTAGAGTCCAAATCAATATTTTTATGCTCATTATATATATGTTGACTCTTGATTGAATCACTCAATTGGATGTAGATTTACATCAAATTTTTGCTTAAGTGTGATGGATTATTCTAGGGCATTTTAACATGTAAATTCTCATGCGCTTAGTTAAATCATTCTGTTCATTTATCCAATATTTAACTTGCGTAAAAAGTAAAAAATGCATAATCATTCAGATGATTCCTTGTGATGCATTGTATACTGTCTTTTGACCTAGATGATTTATTGATCACTTAATATAAATATTTAAGCCTAATTAATTATGTTGTGGCTCGTGTCCTTGCTTTCGACCCTAGAGTTCTGAGGTTTATAAATTAAAGCTAGGTCCTCTTCATAGACATTTGACCTAGTTCTGTGTAGTTCCGTAAGTGTCCATATTACAACGAGTTCTTTTTATCACACTCATTTATCATGTTATCATATGACATCATTATCATGGACACAGCTTCAATAATATAATTATTTAGGTTTTGTATCTCTTGTTAAGTTGATAAATATTTAATCTAGGTTAAGATGTATTGTGATGATTCAATGTGTTTTTATCTTCTTGATAATCTTTGATATATTTAACTCTATTTCTTTTGTGGCAGGGGACATTGGTTTGAGGGCGCTCGAAGAGGAACATAGGCTGGAAGCTCATATTGGAGTTCCTGCTGAGAGAGCTATAGAAGATTCCATCATGATTATTCGAAGATCATCTTGTTGTGTATATTTTGTACCTGGACTATAGACTCTATTGTTTGGTGCGTTGAGTCTATTTCACCCTCATGTAGGTGGGGTTCAACTTGAGTGGCCGATAATATCGTTTAGGCATGTGTCTCCTAGATCTTATTTAAATTTGATCATTTTTGTGCTTGATCCATATTATAGGTAACACTAACTTCATCCAATGAGATTCACTATCTTTGAGGATTCATGAGATGGACTTAATCTACGTTCAACCTAGCTCAATTTAATTTGATTCTTATCCCGCAAATTGATCACATGATTAGGTGCAGTTTTTCATTTTCTTGCATGCATTTTGACATATTTATATAGTCATTTATATACATGCATGAAGAGAGTTGGAATCACTATAGGTTTTCTATTGAGCATACATCATGCGTTTTACATTTGCATGGTTTTTCCATTTCCTTAACTTATGTTTTATCACTTAGGATCTAAAAGAAAATGGGCATGGACAATAGATTATGCTTTATGTGCTCCAATTGATTAAATTAAGTGATGACCTACTTTTTAAAAAATGGGACTGTTATGAAAATTGACCTAATTAAAATGGAGCTAAAATTGATCTTG
Source organism: Ottelia alismoides (assembly GCA_037367405.1). Lineage (NCBI taxonomy): Eukaryota > Viridiplantae > Streptophyta > Magnoliopsida > Alismatales > Hydrocharitaceae > Ottelia > Ottelia alismoides. The sequence continues at coordinate 66,685 of JAZKJV010000674.1, read as the reverse complement.
TATTGGGAGAGCAAACCCATCATTATTTGTAGGATTATTTTACATGTTGAGAGATGAGGATGCATCCATAGGATAGTGCCCAAATCCTACTTAAACCTACTCGTAATGGATTCGAACTTTGTATTATGAGCAGTAAAAGAGACAAGATAATTAGACCATATTTTTGGTCTTCATTGTATGTGTTGGTGAAATAATTGGGTTTTTTTAATCTTTTTTGACTCTGTTAAAACCTCCCAAAACCCTAGCTCTATTTTCATCCCCTCAGATTCATTCATCTTGAGATTCGGATACCCATCATCCCTCCCTCCCTAAGCTTCCTATTCTTAAAACTTAGACTTATTTTCAGCCTAAGTATAGGGGGGATCCCATTTCATTCTTATTGCTTCCCTCGGGTCACCTATTTTCTTTCACTTCTTAGCTTAAGTACAGGGGACCCGAGTCCCCATCTTCCTATAACTGATTCTTTTTACTCATCATATACAAGCACATTTGGATTCCTTTTTTATATATCTATTTATATTTAGTACGAGCTATGACTTCATATCACATTTTACTATGAAGACATAGCACCAACTAAGTATAGGGGGTGTACCACATATATTGCATATATACTTTAGCTATAGCGCATAATTTTTTTTTTTAAATTTCTTGGGGTTATATGTATCGTATTATATTCTTGGAACTGATTTCTATACAAAATGCTTTGAAAATGATTTTTAAACTTTATACATATTTAACATAGTTTTCAAATGTTTTAAGTGATTTGTGAAAGTAAGGTATGACATGTTTTAAAGAATCATTGTAAAATATTTTTGAAAATCTATATTTATGTGACATTGTTTGAAAAATATTGTATCGAGGTTTGAAAAATGGGGTTGTACTTGTTTTGAAAATCTTTATAAAATGTTTGGAAAATTTCTATACATATGTGACAATGCTTGTAAATAATTTTTCAAAAATCTTTTCAAAGCTAAAGGTGTAATTGAATATAATTAATTATTTAAATAACTAACTTAATTCAAAAAAAAAACGGAGAAAATCATAAAAAAGATTAACTTATGAGTTTGTCTTATTCTCTGACACTTACACTACACACTCAAGGTTTGAGACGATCTTTAACACTGGGTTTAAGGAGTCTATAAACTTAGAGTTATCATGTCTTAATCATTAGGGTCTTGGACTTAAAAATTCAAACTTCCATAGTTAGGGTCTTGGACCGGGTTTAAGTTTGCTATATTGCATGCTTAAGCTCCTTTAAAGAATTTGACCATCACTCACATGCACGACTGCATTCGTGATTGAGATGAGTCAAGGTATTATTGAGTAGACTAGGATTTGATGCTTGAATTTGGACTTGATGTATATGATTCTCAAGGACGGGATAAAATTAATGATGGCTTCATGAAATATGAGTGTGAGCATCTTAGCCAGTATGGGACATGGTTTTCATACTATCTCTTGACTTTTGACCTAAAGAGCCATGGTTTGATGACATAAAATTTAATAAGTTGATCAGTGTGCGCCATTCCTTGGTAAAAGCAGTGGAGCTAGCCAAAAAGAAGGGAAGTTCCCTCAAAAAAATGATGAAAACTCATTACATTACAAAGCTACATCATATGAGCTTACATTCAAGGTGAGCGCTACCAACTTTTTAAGCATCCACTTAGACCAAGTATTAGGTTTTTATGAGTCAGTCTAGTATATCAAAAAAGGCTCTGCATCGTTAGCGCTATAAGTCTGGGTGCAAGTATATTAAATACTGTAAAAGGCCACACCCCGGTGTATTCCCTGGAAAACAAGTACATACTGCTCAATCTCTTTTGATGGTCATGCTGATTGGAAAATAATATATATATATACACACATATGTATATAATTGTGTTGAGTATTGGCACTTGAGAGTAACCTTGTTCCAATGAGAGGAAAAGAAAAAGAATGACACAATCCTATTTTCCTTCATTTTCTGATCGACCATCTATGCCTTTTAAGTCTGACAAAATAAAGAGATGGTGGATAGAGGCAAGACTAGATTTATTCCCTAGTGTTGAGGGTTGGGTCCTAAGGAGAGCTTCTAATATTGGAATTCTTGGTGATATCGAGAGTCTATTCTTATGACTGCAGTCAACATTAAGTCATACTTCTTATTTATATGTACATTGAGAGTTTGGCAATTAGATGAGTTAAATTCCTTTTAATTAACACATGCATTAACTTAGAGTCTTAGGATTTCTAAAGCTAGTGTTCTAGGTCAATTTGAGCCTTGCATACTCACATGCACATGTCAGGGATCTCACTAATTAAGCTAAATCTCTAATTAATTCTTTAATTATTAGCTCAAGGACGAGCTTAGCTTAAGTATAGGGGAGTGATAAATTCCAGATTTATCGATATTATTTTATTATATTATATTATCTCTCTAACTTAAGCCATTCACAAAGATTCATTGACTATTAACACTATGTAGTAATATATGTGTTGTAAATAATTGATCCTAATTAATATATATTATATAACCCTATTATTGTGCTACTATTTTAAGTAGTTATTTCTCATTAAAAATAAAATAAATATTAGAATAAAATTGTATATAATTATTCTACATAAAATATAAAATCCAAAAAAACAAAAGAAAATAAAAGAAAAATGTTTTTATTGTTTTAATATGTAAATAATTTTATCTATGTATAGATGACCTCTTCTCTCTTTGATATCTACATGAAAGTTAAAGATCACATTGAGATATACGACTTTCATGTTCATCATTTTTTCTAATTCGACTTTTAACTATATTATTTATAATTATCTTTGATTTTCCTATTTCTCTTAGTTTTGATTGGGCCACATGGTTTCACAGATGCCCGCCATGTGGACCGTTCGCGATCTGCCACCCTTTCCACTTTTGGGCCTCCTGATCGAGGTTGATTGATGGTCATGATCAATCTATTCCCTCCGTAACCACATCTGTCTGATCGTTGATCAGACCTAATCCAAGCCACATTCTCCTCCATTGGATCAGATCAACTGATCTGCTCTAACACGTCCCCTAGAAGCTCTTTGGCAGCTGTTGGATCGCTTGATCCAACTGCTTATGTATGTCATCTTCCTCGAGCAGTTGCCTTTCCTTGTCTCAACCGTCAAATTTCACTAGTTTTTCCTAACTCTCTCCGGCCATCTCCCAACTAAATGCTACCTCCTTAGTCTTCATCTAACTTACCTAATACACGCTAACCACCAGTTGAACCCTAACCCTAACCTCCACATTGATTCGTGGTGGTTGAAACCACCCAAACCTCTTCTTTCATATCCTTAAAATACTACTCCACTGCCAAACGTTGGTGGTTGTCAACCCTTGCGAGAAGGGGATCCCTTGCCAATCCTCCTCTTTGTGAAAGGAAGAAGGAGCCGACCTTGTGTGATAATGGTCGTTTCCCTTCTTGTTCGACCCATGGCAACAAAGCCATGATACAACGTCTAATCGACCGTTGTTTGAGCTTCAAGAGTCAGTTGTTATTGTGAAACAAAGACCTGAGCTTGAAGACAACCTCAGCCTAGGCCAATCCATTCATCCCGGTTGAATCTTCATGTATAGGTTAGATATATCCTATATCTTTGCTGATGCATTGATCACCTTCTTTCTTTTTTAGAACCTCTAAACACTTATATCCATTTTCCTCTGTTTATGGCTGAGGGAACCCATTAGGGATGCACCTTTTTCTTTCGATAAGCTCTTCATTTCACTCACCCATTTCTCATTCTTACGTAGACACTTCAATATTCTTAGGATATTGGTTTTTCCTAACAACTGCATGTACTATCTCCTTCAATGATTGGAAGTTGGAGCATGCTCTGATCTGGAGTTTCTCTTTTGATAAACCGACATTAACATCATCTTCTAGATTGTCTCGCATATTGTCCAACCTCCAGTAACATCCTTGAACCCTCGGGCACCCTTCCTCGATCATCAGACAACCTAGAGCTACACGTAGGAGTTAGCATGAATTCCCCTTAGCCCAATCTCGCACCATCCTAGCCTGTAGCGTTCTTCAGATAAGAGGGCATAGTTGTTGTTAGATCACCCTTAATTGGACGTGATCTAATGACCATGGACTTCCCAGGTTTATAAATGGAAGCTAGGTCCTCTTCGTAGAGACATTTGGCCTAGTTCTGTGTAGTTCACTAAGTGCCCATATTACAACGAGTACTTTTTATCACACACATTTAGTGAGTTATCAGTCATGCACAACCCTCACAATGAACGGTCATGACCATTTGCTTTTTAACTTGCCAGTAAATAACTTCAATTTAGCATCAAACAACCAGACTTTATGATATGGGGAGAAAGTCTTCCTTCGAATGTGTCTATCATGCCAACGCTTGACTTTCTCCTTATACATGAGTGAGTTGTCATATGCAAAATATCGAAATTCCAGCAATCTATTCAGATCCAACTTCCTATTTTGTCATGCTTTCTCATAATCCAATTTGCATACATAGAGTACCAATAATGATTTGTGAATTAATTAAATTGGCAAGTGGAAAGGCTTTTGATAAACCAATCTGTAGGGAAATATACCCAATGGAGACTTGTACGTCGTTCGATAAGCCCATAGAATTGAGTCAAGCATCTGGGACCAATTCTTCCTATCTGGGCATACAAGCTTCTGCAATATCGTCTTTATCTCCTATTTGAAATCTTAGCCAAGACGTTAGTCTGTGGGTGGTAAGGAAACGTAACTCTATCCTTAATGGCATACTCCTTCACAAGCTTCCTTACCTCTTTATTAATGAAATGGCTTCCCCCATTTGAAATGAGTATCTTGGGGATCCTGAACTGCACAATAATGTTGTCCCTGAGAAAGGAACAAACTGTATGACTATCAGTGGCTCGGGTTGGGATAGCCTCCACCCAATGACTAATATAATCCACGGCAAGCAGGATGTACTGAAATTCCTGGCTGACAGGAAATGAGCCCATGAAGTCTATGTCCCAATCATAAAAAAACACCTGAAATCTGGATATATCTCAGGGGTATAGTATCTTTGGAACCAACGATTCTTCCCATTTTCTAACAATTAGTACAACCTCAAACATAATCTGTAGCATCCTTAAATAATCTTGGCCATCATAGGCCGCTCTGTGAAACCTTTGTTGCCATTCACTTCCCCAATTGTTTCCCATCGGACTCTAATTTGTGACAATGTTGAAGTACATTGGTGTATTCCTCCCGAGGAATGCACCTTCTTCAGATGCAATCTGCACACTCACGAAAAATGTATGGATCCTCCCACTAGCAAAAATGTATCTTTGACATAAATCTTTCTGCCTTGTGCTTCTACCGATCTTGTGGAACTTTCTTGAAGACAAGATAATCTACAAAATCAACATACCATGGGAGTGAGTCCACAGACAAAATGGTCTCATATGGAAAGGTCTTTGATATGGGAAGAATAGAGTGCTCAAAAGTCTCTGCATCTATGATTTGGGAAAGGTGATCTGCCACTACATTATTTATTGTAGGTTTATCTTGAATCTCTAAATCAAACTTCTGGAGAAGAAGGGTCCATTTGATAGGACGTGGTTCGGCATCCTTCTTTTCCTGTAGGCACCATATGGTAGTGTGATCCATGTATACAATTACATGTGAACTAAAGAGGTAAGATCTGAACTTCTCAAACACAAACACCACTGCTAACTTCTCCTTCGCTGACTATGTAATTACATTGTGCCTCATCTAGAGTCTTGCTAGCATAGTGTATAGCAAACAGTATCCCATCCCTTCTCTGCCCTAAAACAACTCCCACTGCAAAATCTGACACATTTGTCTTGATCTAAAAGGGGAGAGACCAATCAGGTGGTTGTAGGACAAGAGCTCTAGTAACCATGTCTTTCATCTGATAAAATGCAAGGAGTACTTTCTCATCAACAATAAACTCACTCTCTGCACAGAAGCTCAGTCAAAGGTCTGGGAATCTTGCTGAAGTCCTTAATGAATCCCCTATAAAATCAGACATGTCCCGGAAATGACCTTAACTGCTTCAAATTCGTTGGTAGCTCTAGTTTGGAGATCACATCAATATTAGCTGGATCAACATCCATACCATGCTTGGAGATGATGTGGCCCAATACAATCCCATTAGTCACCATAAAGTGACTCTTCTCCCATGAGAGCACTACGTTTACCTCGCAGCAACGTTGAAGTACTCAGTCTAAATAAGCAAGACATGTATCAAAGCTATCCCCGTAGACCGAGAAATCATCTATGAAGACCTCTAGAAAACTACCCACCATGTCGGCAAAAACAACCAACATACACCTTTGGAATGTAGAGAGGGCGTTACACAATCCAAAGGGCATCTGTCTAAAGGCATAGGTGCCAAATGGACAAGTAAAAGTAGTTTTCTCCTAATCCTCAAGAGAGATTTCAACCTACTTATACCCTGAGTACCCATCCAAGAAACAAAAGAACTCCTTCCCTACCAACCTCTCAGTAGTCTGATAAATAAAGGGCAGTGGAAAGTGATCGCTCTTAGTAGCTGAATTTAGGTACCGGTAATCTACACAGACATACAATGAAGTAGGTACACGAGTAGGAATCTCCTTACCATTGTCTTTACGATAGTAATCCCAGATTTCTTCAGGACCACATGTAAAGGTCTGACCCATTTGGAATCCGAAATGGGATAAATAAAGCCGGCAACATACCATTTCTTTATTACTTTCATGACAACATCTCGGAGGTTTGGATTGAGACAATGCTGACACACACGAGAGGGTTTGCTGTCATCCTCCAAGTCATATGCTGCGAGCACAAAGCTGGACTAATCCCACAGAGTCCAAAATATTCCACCCAATGGCCTTGCAATTTCTCTCAAAAACCTCTAGCACACGATATTCTTGTTTGTCGTTCAACTGTGAACTGCGGATGACCAGAAACATCTGTGGGGGTGGGGGGCAAGGAAGGCATACTTCAACGTTGAGGGTAAATCCTTAAGCTCAGGTGGGGTCTGAATCGGCTTTGTTACAACCTCTGCAATTGTAATAGTAGAAGGTATCTGATATGCATTGTGTGTACTATCCACCATGGCTAATATAGGCTCAGCAAGTAAAATCTCAGAAAGGTCTACAATGAATGATCCCTGCTCAGAAAGTAATAGCTCGTCAGGATGTTCAGAATCATCAATAAAAACCTTAGAAATCTCAGTAGAAGGTATCTCATCAGTAATCTCAGAAAAGGAATGCGTCTCAAAAATCTCAGATTGTACATCTGATATCTCAAAATGATCCTCAGAATATAACTCAAACTATCCATCAGCTAAGAACTTAGTATGATCGACAAGGGAACTCAAGGTGATTGTGATTTTCAGAAGGTCCTTCAAGGAAAGGAACTCCTAGATGTCCATGAAATCAGAGAATAAATTTGTATCTCTAAACTCAGCAAGAAAATCATAGTCCTCGATATCTGGTGTAACTGTCTCTCTCTCATCTGCCGCTGGTGGTGGTGATGGACTAGGATCCAGGATCATCTCAATTTTCACCTTATCAATGTAGGAGTGAAAGATGATCTATTCAGTACCATAATCAACTGTTGCTTCGACCATTCGTAGGAATGGCCGACCATGTATGATCAGGGTTTGGAGTAATGGTGCAAAGGTATCCATATCCATAACAACAAAATCAACTGGAAATCTCATTCCTTGCACCGTTACAAAAATGTCCTATAAAATTCCTCTCAACCTCTTGATCGATCTATCAGCAAACTGAAGGATCATCCTAGTGGATCAAAGAGGCCCCAACTCAAATTCATAGAGTAGTAATGATGGCATGAGATTAATGGAGGATCCACTATCGAGAATATTACGATCGAATTCTTGATCAAAGATGTGACAACGGATGTGAGATACTCTCTTATCTTTTGTTTTGTGCGGGAGGTTGCTAATGGCATGAATTGTGGCCACGGTTAAGATGTGTTTCTCTATTTTCTTTCATCTATTCTACTTTGGTTGATGCTTTTGAGTACATGCTTTTTCATTCTCTTTTTCTCTACACACATGTACTCCATGGTCTTAAGGAGTGGCATCTCTAAAAAGATATTTTGAAGGATCTCTACCACTACAGGATCAGATACTGTTGTTTTTAATTTTAGGATTTTTCTGATTTTATTCAACGCTAAAGGAAATGGCACAGAATCTGAAGGAACATCATGCTTCTCATTTCTCTTGTTCAAAATAGAGTCATCATACATATGTGGACAACCAGATTCAGTCTTTACAATGTTATCCACAACAATAGAAGGGATACAATGAAAATAGGACGGAATGCTTGGTTTGCTGGTGTAGAAGGAGAATCCACGACAAGTGTGTTCTCCTTCATGGTTGACATTGCACTACATCTTTCTTTATTCTCTTTTTGGTCTTTTCTGCATAATGATAGTGACGAAGGTGGTGGTGATGATGATGAAGATGATGACGAAACTCCAAGATTTGGTTTTGCTACACTGTATTGTTGTTCTACTAGTGGAGAAGATGATGATGTCGGTGAAGCTCACTCAGTGGCTCTCTCCAATCTTTGTTGATGTACATGAGGCTACAGTCTCCTACCACTCCTAAGATGAATGGCGTCAGATAAACATGTAAAATCAAGAGCCATACCTGTCTTAGGTGTGGATGGATCATGGGCTACCTACTCCTTGCATCAGAAATTGTTAGGATTAGCTTCGACCTGGGCTGGAATCAATGTCTTGGTGGTGGTCAGGTCGTCAAGCCTCTGAGTCAAGTCATTCATATTCTTCATTAGTAAAGCAAGCTGATCTAGTGTGAGATTCACTAAAGTGCCTTGGGGTACTCAATGACTGGTTGTTGCTAAGGCTGGAAGTGTGGATGTTGTTGGTATCCATCTGATCGTGGTTGATAAAAATGATGAGCTGGAGGAGGAGGATGTGAAAAATGTCCATACAATGCAGACTTCTGCTAGAAGTAAGGCTGGTGAGGATATGCAGGTTGCATCTATTGTTGTCCATGTTTCCAGTTCTGGAAGTGGTGGAGACAAGAAATGAGGTTGTAACTGTAGTACTGGGGGGGTGTCCCTCTCTCTGAAAATGGTGTACGGGTCTCTAACTCAGCTGGGAACCCAATTGTCCTTGCCCTGACGGACGGGGATATTTGCGCTCTCGGTCGAACCAAATACCGTTCACCTCCTGAATGAGAGGTAAAGGTGGGGACTGCTGCTTAGGAATGTAAAGGGGTTTCTGCTGGTACGGTACAATCTGATGTGACTGTTGTAGGATCTCATCTGGTATCTACACATAGTAAACGTGTTGAATTGTAGACGGTCCTCTGGTACTCTTCTATGCTGGTGTGGAAGAAGTCTGCTTAGAAGTAGAGGTATCGGATGCTGCTCTCGCACTCTGACATGCACTTCGTACTAACAAGAATCTACATATTCTTCGTAATCTCATCCAGCTTATCCAGGTTCTATGTCCTCTGTTCGATCACTTGAAGCTTTTCAAACTCCTTGGAATGTTTCTCTATTATGTCCACTTTGGTAGGTGATCGCCTATGATGGTCAGATCTAACTGTCCATCCTATCCACATCATGTGATGTTGTCATGTTGATAGCCATGTGGGGTACTACAAAAGAAGGTATATGATTCTTGTGAAAAGCACATGAAGAAGAAAGAGTTGCAGAGCTCTCAACCATCTCCTCAAAAATCTGATAAAGGACAGTCCTCATCTTTGTTTAAGTGGGATCCCCCACAAGCGGCATCTACTAGCTTCTGGTTCTCAATGCTCAAATCCCCAAAGAAGTTCTGCACAAGACTTATCATTGGAATATCATGGTGGGGGCACTTCTCCATTAAATCCTTGAATCTTTCCAATGCATCGTGAATAGGCTCATGGGACATTTGGGGGAAGTTGGCAATCAAAGATTGCATTTGGTTGAGACGTCCAAGTGGATAATACTTGCTTAAGAAAGCGGACCTCAACACTTCTGAAGTTGTGGCAACCCTTCCCAAGTGGTTAATCCAATATAATGCCTTGACCATGAGACTGAGCTGTCATCTTCACTACTTCTAATGGAACATTCAGGTAGTGTATTGTTACACAAATGCGATTAAACTGTTGGACGTGTACATATGGTTCTTCATTGATGTGTCTGTGGAATATTGGGAGGAGTGGTAAAATTGTGGGCTTTAGCTCAAAATGCCCATGGATTGCAAGGATCCTAATCCATGTGTTTGTTTGTCCTGCCCCTGGATTATAGGCATCCTTCAGGGTAAGCTTAGCCACTTGCTCAACAAGATCTTATCCTCCCCCATTCCCACCTCCTCCAGGGTTTCTATTCTCCTCTCTCTTATCTTGTCCGTCATCCTCAGCTCTAAGATCATGCCGTTTAATCTTTCTTGGATGTCAGCCTGTTCAGTCAATTGTGCCTGAATGGCTTGTATGGAGGCTAACATCATGTTGTTGATCTCGCTCTACTCAACCATGGAACTTTTGCCTTTTGGTGGCATCAAGTGCTTTGTCTCGATTTCTAAAAATATATATGGCATTAGATTAGTTGTAAAAATTGGTGGAGTCTCAAATGATAGTTCAAGATTAGAGTCAGTCTTGAACAATGGATTGATTGATATGGTGAATGGTGAAGTGGAGTATGGGGAATACTCAGGAAGTGAGTCTTACCAAATAGAAGACGATCGAATAAGAGTGTGAAATGAGTTTGCAAAGTCTGAACGAGGAATGCTCCAATTTGACATCTTCAATGACAATAGAAAAGATGCGAGAACACGAAAGTCAACACAAAAAGAAAAGGGAAGAAAAGGTGTGAAGGGTGTGGAAGGATTTTTACACTTAAAACAAACAAACATAATACAAAACCCCCGATTCACCAACTGGACACAAGTGGAGACCGTAAGAGTGTGGTTTTTTATCTTTTCAATTTTAAGTTTAGTGAATCTACAATAAGTTACTTAATACCAAAAACACAGGGTAAGTCACCCTTATCACCCAGCGTGCATACTCAGACCTCCCCAATCAATAATACCATCTCCCTAGGTTGTCATGTTCAATATTAGGCCTAAAGAGAGATAAGAGGATTATCACACCAAAATGATTTTCTATGGTCGAAGGCAAGTGCTTGCATCTCAACCGTGCACCAAAGAGCAATGCACTAGATCATAGGGCACAAGTACAGGGATTTGGGATCTATCCTTACGATTGCATCCTCACCCACTTTTTCTGGAGGTTAGTACCTACAAACAATTAGGGGATTACTCTCCCCAAAACAATGATTTTGTCCATACATTTTTTAGGGTTGTGTTTTCTTTAGCAGTCTCAGTTCTATAAAGTTATCGCTTTTTTTTAGTTTTTTTCAAGTGAATCGTCTAACAAATTATCCAATTCCTTTTTATTTTATGTGAGTGAAAATGGGGAAGGAAATCAGAAAAGCCAATACGCGATGAAATCAATATGCATGCAATGGAACAATGATGAATCCCTAATTCATCGTACTAGAAGATGAAAATAGAGCTTCGTTCTTGAGAAATTAGTTGCATTACATCATTTATTCTGCATTTTTATCAGTCATGTGTGTAAAATTAATATTTGCATTTTAACACTCATAACTGCCTTCAAAATCATCTCCACATTTGCACCGAATTTCATGCATTTAAACTAATTCATGCTAGCTCCAATTGACCTCAAACCACTTCCATTGAGTACATATTACTAACAATATTAACGAAAAAATACAAAAAAAATATTAACTCAAATAATTGGCCCTCGAGACAAAACTCCGATTTCAGACCAGACAAACTAAAATGTTCATATATTCCTCGTACAATGTTCGATTTAGGTCTACTCTATTTTAAAGTAATCCATATTCAAAGACCTTCAAAACAAGACCAATTTCATAAAATCGGAGCTCGTATCTGAAAGTTGGGTTTTGGGCCTCTTGTGCGCGTTTTGAGTTTTACCTGATCTTGACCTATTGTTTTATGTCCATAATTAACCCTTTTTCTACTATTTCATTTTCATCTATATTCTTTTATGAAAGTTTTAATAATATACACAAAAATCTAAATTCAAATTAAGTATGAAATCAAAGAAACTAACCAAGTCCGAGTGTCCTCTGAGAGTCTGTACAAATTTCTCAATTTTTCTTCTTTATTTTATTTTCCTATTTTATCTTTTAATAAAAATACAAAAATTTTTAGATTATTGTGTAAATATTTATATTTGATTTAATCACATTTTTTCTCTATTTTTCCTCTTGATTAAAAATCACAAAAAAATACAAAACCTAAAAATCAGGGTATTTTATGCACATAAAGTACCCCAAAAATATCGCTTTGCACAGATGACCTCTTTGCTTTGGTCCCTTCATAAAAATTGTAGATCTCATTGAGGTGAGCAATTTTTGAGTTAAGCACTTTTCAATCTGATGTGATTTGCTATTTTTTCTGATTTACCGTGGTATTTTTATTTTGAATTTTCTAGAGTTAACACGTTGCAGCTCCTGGAGCCGCCACGTGTCACTCATTTTTAACCCCTTTTCTATTTCATTTTTATTTAAAAATAAAAATAAAAAATCTTTAAAAATAAAAAATTATGTTTTCACCTCAACTTAATCAACGTCATATTCTCTTCTTCTCTCCAGTCAACGCAATCAACCCGCGCCTCGCACGAAACCCATAACCACCAAGGCCGCTCCTCTCCTTCACACGGAACCTCAGCCCTCTTTATCTCCTCCATCGGCCACCTCGCACCCCCTCGACCTACTCCTACGCCAACTACCCCAATCCTCTTCCTCCCCTCTTTATAAGAAACACCAACCCCTGACATGGAATCATACGCCATCATCTAAGAGAGTTTGAGAGGGAGGCCGATGACAGGGGGCTCCCTTCTTGGACGAGTACCACCACGGCATGATCCTTATAGCCTCTTGGGACCCTCTCCTATCCCAATTGAGGCGACGACCAAAGGAGAGGCCTCCGTCATCTTCTCAACCAGGCGATTACATTCCCATATCCCCCTTATTCTTCGTCTTTCTTTTCTTTCCCTTGTTTTTACCTCTTTCCCCTATTCCATCTACCGTACAATCAACCCATCTTCTTTTCTGTTCCTTATTGGAGCCCCATCACAGCCCGCGCACCATCAAGCCTCCAGCAGAGCTTCCACATGCATCTACTTGCAGGGCTGCCTCGAGCTTCGTCACCGACACCCTCCAGATCGCTTGCACCCATGCGCTTCAAGGAGCTTGCATAGTTGCAACACCTCTCAACATCTGCATCTGCTACAAAGCCATCTCCAGGAGGATCATCTTGTCTACGCGAGTGTGCCATTTCCTCCTTTTTTTCCGGAGCTCCTCCTTCCATTGCCATCGCTCCAGGCCAGGCAGGGTATGTGACCGCACCGTGCCTTTCCAGCCGCCTAGATCGACCTCCGCTCCAGCTGCTCACGCCTCCACCGGCCCGGAGCAGCCTCCACGTGAATCCCCCACTACGCAGCTTCATCGTGCCCCCATGTGACTACCTGTACTACGAGCAAGACTCCAACCACCTCTTCTACTCCGCGAACCGCCACGCACCATCACGTGGAGAGCCTTGCATTGCCCGCGACTCCACCGCCCAGTAGTTGAGGCCGACCACTAAAGGAAAGACATCACCTCCAGCCTGTGAAGTGTCGACTTCATCGAAATAAAAGGGGAAGAAGCTCCCCCCACGTGAGGGGCAGCTGCTCCTTGGGTTATTTGAGCCGCAACCCTGGAGGTTCACCGAACTGCACACCAACCCATCTATCCAAGGGCACGTGCCTTTTGGAAAATTTACGTCTGAGCTCCGGTAGATTCATCTATTTGCAATCTAGCCACGCCTCGCAAATAGGCACGTTCCACGTACGTGCCCTGGTGGAGAAATTGCATCAGACCCCTCCTAGGTCTAGGTAACTTTATTTAAGTCCCTGTTCACTTTAGTTTATTTTAATTATTGTAATGGTAGTGGGACTCATGTGTTATCTATTTATTTTGAACCTCATTCTATCATCATTATATTTATCAAAAATTTGCAGGATGTTCTTCAACTAATTCTCTACAATATGGCATGTGTGTAAGCATTTTATTTTCTGTGGTTAATTAATAATAATTGTTCTTGCAAAAATTCACATATTTTACCCAATCTGTGCTTAAAAAAATTCATAGATAATTAACCAGAATTCCAAAAATTGCCAAAAGTTCATGGGTAGTAGAGTTAGTTGGTAGTAACATTGCGCCCAAATTGATTAATTTCTAATAGGTATTAAATCCAACATTTTTAGGGTTTAGGATTTTTCTGAGATAGATCACCTAGTGACCTATCCTAGATAAGTTTGTTTCCTGAAAATTAGTAGATTTAACATTTATTATAATTAATTATTGAAAGTCTAGTTGTCTATATTATTTTATTTACAAAAAATTCATTTTACATCTAAAAACTCCAAAAAATTACAGTGCATATTTTTCATTGCATTTCATATTCTGGCCAATTTTCATAATTTTTGGACTTGAATTGATCAAAATTTGCAATCTAACTCTGAACTTTACTAAAATTGCATTTTCCTCAATTATTACATTTAAAAATATCAAAAAAATCCTCTTCAAAAACGTAACTTCTAGATCGATTTTAAGACAATCTAAGGAGACAATTGTCTCCCTGAGTTCGTCCTTGGAACTTGCCAAGTAAAAAAATTTATGACCGCTCGCTTTAATTTGACATTAATTAAATGAGTGGTTTTTTATCAACCTCGAATTTATGAGACTACAAAACATTAATTCGACACATTAAGAGGGTGAAATTCATAGTTCTTCAAAGGTGTCGTTACTGAGGAGGCACGTCTTAGGTTTCTTTTAAGAAAATCAAGTTTTTAGGTTTTCCATCCCGGGTAGTCTGACCCCCAGTTTTTATTGTAATTATTTCTCCATTTTTTCCTTCATTTTCAATATTTTTATTTCTTCAATTTTTTTATATTTTCTGTGAACCTCTCTCTAATATTTGATCTTCTATTTTTCATGCGAAGTACCCGATGAACTTGGAGCAACTTTCTTGGAAGCCAGCACAACTCGAAGCGACCGATCGCTTGAAGAATTTATATTTTGAAGAGAGAGATTTTTTTAATTAACTGCTAATTCCCAGTGGTTCCCAATCAGGTTATTGCGTGTGTAAAAAGGACTGAATATTTCTCTATTATGTGTCGTTCTGGTTTCACCCTCCGGCGAGGGAGGTGACCGACTTGAGTGGAGAAATTAGGATAGGCACACAATAGTATAATTTCATATATGTTTGTGCCCTTCATAATTTAGGACCACACTTTCACTAAATTATACGCACTAGATCATCTCTTATTTAGCCAAATTAAATTGTTCTACCACTCGCTAATAAAATTCATGTTCTAGGTACGATTTCTTGTGTATGCATTATATTTAATTTTTCTAGGGAAATTTCAATTCTATCTAGCATATTGCATGAACATTGCAAGGAAGCACTGTAAGTATTTCTTACTCAGCATTCATAATTGTGTTTCCCGCTGCACGGCTTTTTCAGTTCTCCCTTGGTTTTCATTCACATAAGAATAAAGGAAATTGGAATCCTCGTGTAGGTGTGCATTGTTCCCCACTCAAATTCTTGTGATAACCAAATTAAAACTAGGAGACTGCTAACATTATTGATTATTTTAAAATGGATAAAATTGAAAATCATTATTTTCAGGAGAGCAACCCCATCATTGCTTGATTTCAGGCTGAGTGAGGGTACAGAGAGAGTGTGTACACACTAAGATAGAGCCTAAATCCCCTCCTTCCATATCAACTACCCCGCTCTTCGCAAATATCACAGGCTGAAGTATTCAAAGTTCAACTGTCCAGCACCAAGTAGCCTCCGCTTGCTTTGGCGAGTAGATAGGGGTGAACCAGCAGTGGGATGCGACAAGTTGCTTAATAACTCTCCGAGGCGAAGTAACAAGCCTTGTCAGCCTCCGCCTACTTTGGTAGGTAGATAGGGGTAGGTCCCTGAACTTTATCAGTATTAACCAAGTAAGCTGGTGATAGGAGCTAAGAGAGGAAGGACATTGGTATCTTAGACAACAAATTAAATAGGGGAGATGTAGCCAGCATTGAGCCGACTCCCCTATAGGCCATCACGTAATCCTTGCTAACTTTGCTTGAAAATCACACTTAAAACCAACCAGATTAATCAGACCCAGCTTCGGGGCCTTCTACTTTGTTGATTTGGTGAAATCGGGGTTTGCATTTGTGTATTGAATTGAGTAACAGTGCACTTGCACACAAAGATTGTGTTTTCATGAATCAATATTTTCCATTCCATTCGAAGATGACGGAATATTGGCATTCATAACTAGACTCCATGGTTCGCACTCACATGATAAATTCCCAATCTTTATATCCACCTTCTTTTCAGAGGAACCCTATCTTTGAGGTAGTTTCTCCCCAATCACAGTTCTATTCACCCACCCACCCACCCTTGGATGAAACTTCAAGATACGAACCACTCACAGAATTGATCGTATTCTATGAAGAGGCGACGACCAGAGGAGAGGCCTCCATCATCTTCTCAACGCAGGAGATTACATTCTCATATCCCCCTTCCTATTCTTCTCTCTTTTCTTTCCCCTATTTTTACCACTTTCCCCTATTCCATCTACCGCACCAACTCCCCATCTTCTTCTCTGCTCCTTACTGGAGCCCCATCGCCGCCTGTTCACCTTCAAGCCTCCAGCAGAGCTTTCGCATGCATCTACTTGCAGGGATGCCTCGAGCTTCATCGCAGACACCCTCCAGATCGCTTGTACATGCGTGCTTCAAGGAGCTCGCACAGTTGCAGCACCTCTCAACCTCTGCATTTGCCATAGAGCCATCACAAGGAGGATCATCTCGTCTACGCCATTACGCCATCTCCTCCTTCTTTCTCGAGCTCCTCCATCCATCGCCGTCGCTCCAGGCCAGGCAGTGGCTGCACCACGCCCTTCAAGCCACCTAGATCAGCCTCCGCTCCTGCAGCTCATGCCTCCACCATCTCGGAGCAGCCTCCACGTGCATCCCCACCGTGCAGCTTCATCGTGCCCCCTACGTTATGAGCAAGCCTCCAACCGCCTCCTCCACTTTGTAAACCGCCACGTGCCATCACGCGGAGAGCCTCACACTACCCGCGACTCCACCGCCCAGTAGCCGAGGCCGACCACCGCAGGCGAGCCATCACCTCCTCCCATGAGCGCCCCTACGCCACTCGCTAGCGAAGCGTCGACTTCATCAAAAAGGGGAAGAAGTCCTCCTCACGTTGGGGGTAGCTGCTCCTTGGATTATTTGCACCACAACCCCGGAGATTCACAAAATTGCAGATCAACCCTTCTATGCCTCTCGGAAAATTTGTGTCTGAGCCCCCGTAGATTCATCTATTCGCAATTAAGCCATGCCTCTCAAGCAGGCACGCGCCATGCACGTGCCTGGTGGAGAAATTGCATCAGACCCCTCTTGGGACTAGGTAACTTTATTTCAGTCCCTATTCACTTTAGTTTATTTTATTTATTGTAATTGCAGTAGGACTTCTTTGTTATCTATTTATTTTGAACATCATTCTATCATCATTTTATTTATCAAAAATTTGCAGGATATTCTTCAACTAATTCTCTACAATATGGCATGTGTGTGAGCATTTTATTTTCTTTGGTTAATTAATAATAATTGTTCTCGCAAAAATTGACATATTTTACCCAATACGAGCTTAAAAAATTCATAGATAATTAACCACAATTCCAAAAATCGTCAAAAATTCAAGGATAGTAGAGTTAGTTGGTAGTAACATTGTGCCCAAAAAGAATTGCATTGGCATGCATAGTTTGCTTAATGAAAATTATTTTGCACATTTGACTGATTAATTTTTAATAGGTGTTAAATCTAACATTTTAAGGGTTTATAATTTTTCTAAGATAAATCACCTAGTGACCTATTTTAGATCATTTTGTTTCCTAAAAATAAATAGATTTAATTTTTATTATAATTTTATATTGAAAGTCTAGTTGTCTGCATTATTTTATTCACAGAAAATTTATGCATTAAAAAATTCCAAAAAACTTACAGTGCATATTTTTCATTGCATTTCACATTCTGGCAAAGTTTCATAATTTTTGGACTTGAATTGATCAAAATATGCAATCTAACCCCTAAACTTTGCCAAATTGGCATTTGCCTCAATTATTGCTTTTTAAATACTAAAAAAAATCCTCTTCAAAAATATAACTTTGAGATCGATTTTAAGATAACCTAAGGAGATAGTTGCCTCCCTGAGTTCAACCTTGGAACTTACCAAGTAAAAAAATTGTGACCGCTTGCTTTAATTTGACATTAATTAAAAAAGTGTTGATCAATCGTGAAATTGCTCGATACAATGAATATCTTTTAATCATAATTTCCATCAACTAAATGGGTAGATTCACAGTTCATCAAAGAGATGTGTACCTTTTGCCAGCACTCTACATGCAAAGTGATCTGCACATAAAATAAATATAGAAACAAAACTAACCTAAATGATGCATAAGAACTGTCCTAGCAGTAACATCTATTAACATGCAAGAACATGTTAATTTGATAAGGTCCAAGGTACGCTCTACTTTATAGGTATAGAAATTCTTGTTTAGGGGCTTTGGACCTAATTAATTACCTAGCTCAAACAAGATAATAAAACCTACTTCTAAGGGCTCAAGAACATAAATTACGAGAAAACAAATAAAAGAAAGTTGATGAAAATAAAACCGGTGAGGTCCCCAAAGTGCACCGACACTTGGTGAAACAGACCCCGCACACACAACGTATGTAATGGCCTTTAGAAATAGGAAAAGAGGTAAATACCAAACAAAAATTATTATAAACATTTACAAAAATAATGTGAGATACAATTCTTAAATAAAAAATGTATGTCCTCAATGCTCCAAGAATCTACTTCCTCCGAATCTTATGATCCTCCTCCTATGCTCTCCTACAGCTCTGTGATGAAATGAGCCGCCTCCGCTTCACTCGGATGCGTCGACGCTCTTAGGAATGTCGCCCTCACTCGTCGGACCATCACAAGAAAGAGGAAACAGAAGAATGTGTAGAGACATAGCTATAATAACATGAGCATAAATATAAGAAGAAAATAAAACAAAGAATATAGACAAACAAAAGAAGCAAACACAAGGTGGATCAGAGGTAAAATGATAAGATCAAGTGAAATGGATCTCAAATGAATTCCAAAAGTCCGATCGTGGGCAGCTTTTAGTGTCAGATTAATCAGATTATGCAAGCTTTGTGTAAGCTCCCTCAAGTCACATGGAATTCAAAGTGAGTGCTCACTCCTCAAAAAATTGCAATCCACACAACAATATATATATATATATATATATAAAGAAAAACAAAGACAAAAATAATGAGAAGATAACATGAATTATAGACAATGAATATGAACAAGTGTCAAAAGATATGCACAAGAAATATGTGACAAAAATGACAAGACAAAAATAAAAAATAAAATAATCAAATATCTACAACCAAGAATAATAGGTTAGTAGAAAAACCTAGATATCCTCGTTGTGCCTCTCTGGCAACGACGTCATTTGTTGAGCAGGGAAATTCATGTTTTAAAATAAGGAAATTATTTCTAGTGCTGTTACAACCCTACTAATCCCGCAACAAAAATATATTTACTTCTCAAGCCAACATAAAAAGAAGAAAATGTAGCAAGAGAAATTTGCTATTTAATTTACTCGTATAGAATAGAGGGTCGAACTTAGGGAGGCTTACAAAATCTTGACGCTTATTCAAATCAATGAAAATCAAAGAAAATAAAGAAGAATTCTATGCACACTACTCTTTGTTTTTGTGAATCTTTTTATCTTTTTCAAAAATTTATGAATATTTAATTTTTATATTTTATATAATTTTCTGCTTTGTATTTTTTAGATTTTTAAATTTGTAAATGTTTTTAATATTTTTGAAAACAAAAGAAAATGAAATCAAAATAAAATAAATAAAGAAAAAGTAACAAAAAGCTGACTTTTGAATTTTTAAATAGTAGAAAAAATAAATAGAAAATTAAATGAAAACTATTTATAAGTGTATGACATTATTTTCTAATGTTTTTTAATTTTTCCACAATTTTTAAGATTTTTTAAGGATTTTAAATAAATGAAAAACAGAAAGATAATGCAAACAGACAACAATGTGAATGTTTTTAACTTTAAAAATATAAAATGAAATTAAAATTTAATGAAATATGCATGAACAAAAAGGTAAAATTTTCTATTTTCTAAAAGGATATTTTATTATTTTTTTAGATTTTTTGCAATTTAAAAGGATATTTTCTAGAAGGAATATTAATGCAAAAATGGCAATGGAATTAAAATAAATAAAAAATCAGACATAAAATTTCAAAATTTTTGGAATATATTTTATACTTTTTATTGATTTTTAAATACATACATGGACTTTTGTGTTGTTTTTGAATTTTAAAAAATAAGAAAAATGATGAAAATTTAAAATAAAAATTAGTAGGTTGAGACCTACTTAAAAAGAGGTAACAACGATTTTTGTGGATTTTTCGAAAGTGGTTTTGCTAGTTTTTATTTGATTTTAACATTCAAAATAATATGTAGATGCATAAGGGTATAGATGCAAAGAACATTAATTTATAGGGTTGAATGATAACATAAATAAACTTGTAGGGTTAAACATGCAAAATGTCCAAAATATGTGTGCAGGGCCACATGAGTTGCGACGGATTGGACCTATTTGTAAATAGTTTAGTTCCATTGGCCAAATAGTAACGAATAAAACATAGACTTTTATTGCAAATTTAAAAAATTATCACTGCAAGGCACATGCACAATTCAAGAAGGACTATAGTGCAATTAAACTAAATGGCATGGAACGAAATGCAAATGTTAAAAATGCATAGTCTAACACGTGTTCCTTGAGGGACTTATTTGTGAAAAAAACATGGCAATGGATGGAGCAACAAAATTACCGTTATTACACGTGGAAGCTTGGAGGGTTGATCTTTGCCTGGATGCTATCGAGCGACGGATATAGGAGCACCTTTTAATGGTATGGATGGATTTGGATATGAGATCGAACAGTGTGACTTTGGGAGTAACTGGACAGCTGCAATCTAATCTGTAGCTTTTGTTCTTGATCGTGCGGACAAGGAGGTCTCTGAAAGAACTGCTTTGAAGGTGAGTTCCGACGAAGTACAATCGAGCAAGAATCGCTCCATCTCGACCTGGTTTCAGCTTAGATGGATGCTATGTCTTCTTGTGAGACCCCTCTAACGGAATATGATCTCCAAGATGCACGACGAAGGTTTGAATGAGATCTGAAGATCTGGAGATGTTCAACACCTGATGGACCTTCAATTAGCTCCATTTGCTCCCTTGTGGGCTCCTAAGGCCTACAATGAACTCCACACTCGGAAGCGATGCTTCGACGAGCTTATTGAAGCAGAAATGAGGGAAATGGTGAATGGATGTGGACCTCTGACGAAGGTGATCAGAGAGGAGTTCATTCCTTGGATCTGGGGTGACCTGAGGGTCACAGATGTGGAAGGAGGCGGAGAAGGGTCGTGCGAATGTGATGGTAGGGTTGGGTGTACGTTTATGTGCTCGGAACACCTCCGATCTTGCATACCGGAGGTATAAGATGAAGGACCTAATCTGAATAAATAAAGAATCAAAACATAAAAATGAAAAGTTAAATCAAAGGAGATAAAGCTATAGCTATCTACGGTGAATGAACGAAAGGGAATCAACCTCGATCTGTGATGAAAAATGAAGAGGCGAAACTGCACCGACGAAGGTCCATCGAGTGGACATATCTTGTCTCTTCAAGGTTACTCACACTCCCGACTATTGAGATCAAATGATCTGTCACCGCTCAATCTTCCAAACTTAACCATTGGCAAAAAATTATTCAAAATAGATCAAAACAACGAAGGGCGGCGAATGGAGGATATAGCGAAAGTGAATTTGAATCACGAGTGGATCAAGGCGAAATCGGTGGATCCAATGTGCTGGCGAGGGAGTTAGTTGTATGGGATAAAAGTTCAGAGAAGAAGGTGGATGTAGTTAATAATCAGGATGCATGGGAAAAATTCGGAGAACGATGTCCTGGACGTGAAAATTGTGGCAGAGGTCGTGGAAATGGAATTTGACCCATGTGCGGGTCAACAAACTCGATTCCAACCAATCAGGAGGCGCCTGGGATGAGACAAAATATGCTACATGATAAAATCAATGAAAAAAGTTAAATAAATAAATCGAAAATTATTTTAAATAATTAAATGATGTAAATATAAAATGTTTAGGATTAAATATGTTTAATTTAGGTGATTTTTAATTAAAGTATATACATGGGAGAAAATAAATACAATGTGGTTATTTATAGTTATGTAAACCTATATATACAATACTATGATTTTATTTACTTGTTTTTACAAATATTAATATAAATTAATAATTTATTTACAATATTTTACAAGGATTTTAGTGATATTTTTATTACATTTTTAAGAGGTGATTTATCAAATTAAACAAAAAGAGGTATTTACAACATATACATAGTGGTACATATATAATATTTACATGATTCTAATTTTGTTTATGTTTATTTTTGAAATTTTTATTTGTATTTTATATAAGTAAAATACAATATTTACAATTAATGAAAAATACAATATGTACTACTACGTACAAGAAATAAATAAGTAAATAATATACATACTATACATAGGTATAATTAATAATAGCACCCCAAATAGCCACATTTCGCACCTTAACTCTGATTTTTATGAAACCACTTCTATTTTAAAGATTATTTAATTTGTATTACAATGAAATGAGTTGATTAATTTTGAGTTTCTGTGGAGAAGATATTGATCTGACAAGTTGGGCTTTGTGGCTTTTTTTCAGTGTTGAGTGTTGTTATTTACACAATGTAATGAGTTTGACAAATTGTGTGTTGTTATTTACGCAATGTACACTGATTATTTTTGCAATTATTTTTATTTTGAATTTTGGTGGAGAAGATATTGAGCTGACAAGTTGAGCTTTGTGGCTTTTTTCAGTGTTGAGTGTTGTTAGTTACACAATGAAATGAGTTTGACAAATTGATTGTTGTTATTTACACAATGTATACTGATTATTTTGCAATTATTTTTATTATTTCAAATAATTTTATGTAGAATTTAAAGAAGAAAGTAATTTTCTTTGAGGTTGACTTACGCATAAACAAATTAATGAAACGAATGTGTATTATATACAGTAATATACAAGTGATGAATGTACACACATGAATTTTTTATTTTTTTTATTTTTGGAATTTAGGAATTATCCCCCCTACTTACTTATCTACAATCTTTTATTTTCTTTATTTTCCATTGTTTATTTATTTATTTATTTTAGGTTAAAATAGTGATAAATATACAATATTTACACAAGAATTTGGTTAGTAGAAAATAGATTTATTGATATTTACCAGTTTATTACATGGGATTTTAAGATAAAAAAATGAATAAAGATTATGAAATGTAGATTCATCAGTCGTCTCAATTAGATGCGAGCATTGACCTCGAACTTCTTCCAATTGTCCACGAGTTGATTCACGAGGTATGGAATATTTTAAGGATTTACAGGAGAAGTGCCCCTATCATGATATCTCGAAGACCGGTTTAGTCTAGAATTTCTTTGGATAATTCAACAAAGATAGTTGAAAGCTGATTAATGTCGCATGTGGTGGATCTCACTTTTACAAAGATGAAGATATTTTTGGCAAATCTTTGAAGAAATGTTTGAGGGACCGAACTCCTTATCTCCATCTCGCATCATTCTAGAAGAATATGTGAATCCTCTACAATCCCATTAACCTGACATCATCTTATGATGAGGACAAGAGCGAGAGTTCCAACTTGAGTGTCCTTGGGAACAACCTGTCCAAGGTAGACATTATTGAAAAATGATCACAATACCTTGAAAAGCTTAATGTGATTGAACAAGGAAGAAATGATCTGGATAAGCTCGCCCGATCACGAAGCAGCTGGAGCTTTTGGTGAGCTTGATCAACTCGTGTAACTTACAAGTACTACAGTCGAGACCACTACCACAAGCCAAAGGAATAACTGCAATAGTAGGGCCCAAGGAATCCTTAGTCCGTCTAGGATGCATACTACGTGTAGGAGCCCGACCAAGGAACAACCTCATAACCACAACTTATTCATATGGTCATGTACCATCCGAATCCCCCGACCTTTGTCGAACCATTCTTTCCACCTCTACCACAAATCCAAGGTGTGATCGGTATTTGGGATAATTAATCACAAATGACCCTTCCTGAAGGATAGTAGTAGGGTCAATCCTCAGCCATCTGGTCATTCCACCAACTTCAAGATGGAAGAACTTTCCAACAAAACTAGCCTTCTCAGAACCAGTCTCCTAGAATGCTTGTACACAAATACATAATCACTAGTAGCCAGCAAACTATCAACAACAATTCAATCACTATCTACAAGCTGCTTAGTATCATCATCAGTATCCACCTCCTCTGCATTATCGACAGTATCCTCCTCATCCTTTCCATCAGAACTACCAGCCGCAGCCTTTGTACCATTATCTGAGTCAGTGAGCTCACCCTGTCGAGCAGATTGAGGCAATGCTAGTGAATCCTGTACTTGGCTACCTGGCTCAACCTATGAAGAACATGATGGAGATGAGCCAGAAGTTCGATGACCTCACTTCCATGAAGACCATAATCCCAGCGTAGGCTGAAGCAAATCCAAATAACTTCCATCATAAGGAGCATGTAGTTTGTAATGCTCCCTCCATAGAGACAGGTATGAGTAATTCATTTATGGTATCTAGTGTTGTGACTCTCAAGAGTGGTAGGACACTATAGCCATTTACAACAACGAAAGGAAAATATAAGGCTTTAGAGGGCCAGTCGTCATCTTCTACCATAGCTAATCCCGCATCAAGTTCGGAAGAAGAAGAAGAAGAGTAAGGAGCTGCACCAGATCTAAAAATACAAAAAATCAAGAGAATTTAAAATATAAAAAAGAAGATGTCAGTTGAGACTAAGCCGTGCAATCTAAGGAGATGCTAGCAGTTGATCCCGTACAAGCCGATGAAGCTAATGTGTCACCATTTTGCTTTCTCCTTGTATTGAATGATTGTACCCCTTCTAATGATTCATTTATAAAAGCTGATTCCCATTAACACTTTTATGAATGGTATAAATATTCCATTCTCGGAAGCAATGAAAAGTAATAAAGAAATCAGAATTTTGAAAACAGTTATGTCTGATCCAGGAATATTTGAAATCTTGCAAAATATATTTTTGGAAATGTTGTTTTTAAAGGCCATGGGATACATGCCTAGTGTTAAGAAAGGGCTATAGGAGGAATGCACATCAATGCATCAGCCCAGCAAGAACAGACGTATTCGTGCCAAAAAGCACATTCTGACCATGGCTACAATGAATGCGATCAATAGTCTTCCGACCAATAAGAAAAACATGGGAGCTCCTTTAATAAGATGTGAGATATTTGAACAAATTTTTGAGTGCACTCTTCATGATAGAGGCTCTTCTATAAACCTCATGCCTACTTCCCTCCTCAAGGAATTCTAAACGGGTCCACTGAAACGAACCAGGATGATCCTTCAATTTGTTGATCGATCCATTAAGCGACCTCAAGGTATATTGGAGGAAGTCATTGTAACAGTACAAGGCATAAAACTCTCAGTGTACTCCATTGTCCTGGACATGGAATCCTCTACATTTTTACTCCAGACCCTCATCATAATTGGTCGGGCGTTCCTTCGAAGAGCCGAGGTGGTAGTTGATTATATGTTTGGAAATATTACCTTTTACTCCGGCAGTGATAAGGTCACCATAGAGATGCTCACAGAACTTAAAGTAGCATATAGCACATCTGAGAAAAAAGTGAACTGGTTTCACTGCATACAGATGACTATGACATTATTGATGAAATGAAAGACCTAAATTTATCCTTGAATGACTTGGAAACCCAGGAATTCCTCTTTCTAGGGGAAGACCTAGAAAGCACAACCGAACTTTTCTCCTTTGTCAACAAGGAGACACATGCAAATTAGCCGATCGAGTTGCTTGAAGAAGAACCATCCCAAACCGAACAAGAGGAAACCATTAAAGTATGTTCGATGTTCTATTACCAATGAATGTGGGTTTCAACTCTTCAATAATTGTAAATTATAGTATAAGAGATGACAAGCGGTATATCAAATACCATAATTCTTGAATATTGTGGAATGATTTTTTACTTGGCAAGTCTACCAACGTTGAACACAGAAAACATTGTATTTTTAATTGAGCGGTTCTAAATTGATTTCAATAATTAATTAAATGTTGTGTTAATCTCCATGTCAGGAAATAAAATGAAAATAAAAGAAAAGAGATGCAATGATGAAAATGTAAGCAGGGAAGATGATGAAGTTCAAGATCTATGATTATGTATAATTTTAATCCAATAAAAATAAGATCGATTAGTCCCTAAAATTAATTACAGAACAAAAGGGAAGAAAATAAGGAAATATGTGTAAATTCAATATCTCAAGTTACAGGCAAAAAGGTTAATAAATCTATGAATAATCCTACAATACTTCTTAAGAAATTCTTGCCTCTTTCCTGATAATTTACTCCTCAAGTAAAATAGTATTTAATCATGTAGAATAATAAGGAAATAAATTGAGTCTTCCTCCTTAATTAAGCCCCTATGAAGATTAATTCCTCAAAGAGTATGATCGATTATCAAAGATGATTAATCTAATTTGAATATTTTCAATCGAATCCCTGCAAAATAAATTAATAATTTTATCAATATAAAACATCATAATTCTATCAATAAATAAGCCTGCATAGGACACCATAGATCCTTGAATAATAATTAACCATAAAAAATACAAATTACTTTACAAGATATATAATATAATAAAGTGTTCAACAAGCTTCCAAATGACGTATTGTGTGCAAAAAACGGAGTTCGTATAAGAAAGTTATGTTAAAATGAACAATCAAGGACTAAAATGTAAATAAAAATAAAGTTTAACTCTCAAATAGTCCCTGAAAGGACTTATATGTATTCTAAGAAAAATATGAGGGGTCTTGGAGCATTTTTCTCACGAAGCCACGTGCGACACACATGACTTGGATGGCTGGGGCTCTTTTATTATTTGTCGTGAGTTTAAGGGCCTGGCTGCAATTTGCCCCCACACTTACATGCGTTACATGTGACCTTGTTGTTTTGGACTTGTGCATAATTTCAAAAATTCTCAAGGGTATGGGCATAAAAATACAAGAATGCATGTGAGAGCTGCGTGTAGCCTTGAGGCTCAGTGACACGGCTGTGGTTTGCGATCTTGAGCCTCCACGTGGCTCATGGAGATAGCCGCGGGCCAACCGAGGTCGAGGGCGGTGGGGTGCTGGCATGGTCGTCCAAGGGACATTGGATCAAAGGCTATCCCTTGATCCAACGGTGGTTGTATCGGTGAGGCGGGCAGGACCTCCACAGAGCAGTGAGACGAGGAGACATGGGCAGAGACGACGGTGGCTGGGGCGAGCGGTTGTGGTTGAGGAGCTTGGTCAAGTAGTTGAGGTGGCATGAGAGGAGGAGAAAGGCGATGCTAGGTGTGGAGATAGGCTACGAGTGGACCTCGACCTCAGGTGACACATGCCCAAGGTCGAGGTGGTCCACGATGAGGATGCATAACTGCGAGGCAGAGGGCTTGTCGGCAAAGCTAAGGGCGAAGCGTAGAGGGCTCAGTAGTGTGTCAAGACTGAGGTGGAGGTAAGTACAAGCGTTGATGCGATGGAAGAGGAGTGGGGAAGAGGAGCAAAGCTCCGACCTTCGTAAGTCGAAGGTGAATAGGGGTTGGAGGAGCGATGATCGGTGGTGGAGAGCAGAGTGATGACGGAGACTAATGGAGGAGGAGCATAGGAAGAAGATAATAAATAGGGTTCACCTAAGGGAGGTTTGCAATGGAGCACAGCTAGTGATGGAGATGGCTATAAAGTACGAGGGTGGTGCGTCGTTGAAGATTCATGAAGGATGGAAGGATGGCCACCTGGGAAAGATGCTCGATTTGAGTATCGGTTGTCACTCGAATTGCCAGCGAGCAATGAGCTTGATCAGATCGCATAGGATTTGCGGCAAGGGGTTTGGATCCCTTATATCTCGCCAAGAAGGTGGAGTTTGTTACTTGACGGTGAAATCCTCAACTGTCACCTAAGGGTAACCAGAGCTCGACCTACTTCTCTTGATAATGGCAGATGCTCTAGATGGATGGGCGACGTGGATTTTTTAGCAGAGGAAGAGGGTAATGGCTAGGGGTGACAGCTGTTACACAGAGGAAGGGGTGACGCATAATGGCGGGGGATCGTGGGTGGTGGAGCGTTGTGTGTTGCTGGCAGAGGGGTGGGGAATGAGGGAGCACATGCTCCTCACGTCTTGAGAAAGAAGGAGGAGGGGAGAGGATGGGTCACATGCAAGGCACGTGACCTGGAGAGAGGGATGAGGTCACGTGTCAAGCACATGAGCTGGTGAGGTTTGGAGAGAGAGGGGAGGAGGAGAGAGAGAAGGTAAGAGATGAACTAAGAGAGGGGAAAAAGAACAGGCGAAGAAAGAGGAAAAAAGAAAATAGAA
The DNA here is from genome assembly GCA_037367405.1 of Ottelia alismoides. Lineage (NCBI taxonomy): Eukaryota > Viridiplantae > Streptophyta > Magnoliopsida > Alismatales > Hydrocharitaceae > Ottelia > Ottelia alismoides. Next base: position 37,946 of record JAZKJV010000674.1, on the reverse strand, counting down.
ATAAAAGTTAATAAAATAAATAAAATAAATAAAAATTAAAATAAGATTAAAACAAAATTAAAGAGTAAACAAATGTAATATAAAAATTAAATAAAGATAAAATACAAATACAAATAACTAATATTAAAAAGAAAAATTAAAAAGAAATATTAAATGAAGTTAAATCAAAAAGTTGTGAACACAAAAGATGTTTGTATCTATGAGATCTACAACTTTTGTAAAGGACCCAAAATCAAAAGAGGTCAACTATATAATAAGTATTTTTGGAGATATTCTATATATATAGTAAAATACCATATTTTTACACTTATGTGACTTTTTTGTATTTTTAATATGATTTTAATTAGTAGATTAATTTTTACACAATATATACATAAATCTAATTTTTATGGATTTTTTATTGGTTAGAAAAAGATAAAATAAAAACAACAATGAGAAAATGTGTACAAAAATATAAAATTTTCGATTTTTGTATTTTCTCTTGATTTTATGATTTTATGGTTTTTTTCTTGATGTCAAGTTAATTAATTAATCAAAGAATATATTAGAGAAATGAATGGGTCAAAATAATCAATTTTTGTACATAAATAATAAGATTAATCATGGTCAAAACACAGATTATTTAATTATAGATTTTAACCCTATTTTTAGCACAATTAATGCATGTTAATAAATTGAGTTGAAGGAGTTTAATTAGTGATTTATTGTTGGTTTTTTTTAAAACAACCATATAGAGTAGATGAATCATGGATTCATCTGTTATCTAAACCAAGAGTGATCGAGGTAACCACCAAATTATTGGGAAAACATGCACCAAACACCAGCCCTATTTCAGAGGTTTCTGAAAAGCCGACTCTGGCTCCATCAAAACTAAAGACACTTCTGGCAAATCTTAAGTATGCCTTCCTTGCAGGAGAGCCTGGAGAATATCAAGTCATTATCATTTTGAAACTGATCTTTGATCAAGAATCTCGCTTGCTAGAGATTCTAAAGAAAAAAATGGCAAGGCTCTTGGTTGGAATATTTCAGACCTCTGAGGGATAAATCCAGCCTTGTGTTCACACCATATCTACTTAGAAGATGACAACAAGCCATCCTGTGAGTTTAAAAGCAGGCTGAATCCTAATCTTCAGGAAGTTGTCATGAAAGAAATTACGAAGTTGTGTGAGGCTGGCTTTATTTATCTCATTTCTGAATCTAAATGGGTGAGCCCATTGCACGTGGTCTCAGAGAAATTCGAAATCATGATGGTTACAAATGACTAAGGAGAGGGGATCTCGATGAAGAACTGAAAAATAGTCCTTTTTAATTTGATCGGATTAATATGTTAAAAGACATTTCGCTGCAGGAGGGTAATTAAGGGTTAATCAAAAACCGCTAAATTAATTATCGATTCTATTAAAGCAAGCTCCAGCTACTCGCCTGGGAAGAAGCTCGCAGAGGAAGCTTCGATCGTCGCTCAAGAGCACGATGAGGCTCAGGCTCTGGCCGCTTCGTGAAGGAGCTGCCGCAAGAAGATTCGCTTCTTGGATCTCGCTGCGGAGGTGGACCAGTGCTGACGTCTTTACCTCAAAAGGATCTCCCAGTAGCTCTCACCAACGGGAGCCTTGAAGCTGCTATCGACTCCTTCTCCCTCACGATGGTGGATGACGTGAATGATAGCTAGCAGTGGTCTTATATAGGAGAGGAAGGAGTCGACGGGCGGTAGGCCATTGCGCATCGGGCGTCGGTGAGATAAGAGGAGGGGGAATGATAAGGAAGAGGCGATCGGTGAGGGGATAAGGGAATGGATGTTGCGCGGCGGTCGGAGGTTGCGGGGGAACGGCCTATTGACTGCAAGAAGGGGAGCCCTCACGTGGTGAGAGGGATTTATTATTATTTATCTTTTTATTATTTATTATTTATTATTATTATTTTATAAAAATGAAATAATAATAATAAAAAGTTAAAAAATGAGTGACACGTGATGGCTCTAGGAGCTGCCACGTGTCAATTCCAGAAAAATCAAGAAATAAAAATAGAAGAAAAAATTCAGAAGAAATAGCAAATGAACTTGGATCGAAAAGTGATTAACACAAAAATTGCTCTTCTCGATGAGATCTACAACTTTCATATGTACAAAGCGATATTTTTGAGGTATTCTACATACATAAAATACTTTGATTTTTAGATTTTGATTTATTTTGTGATTTGTAATTAAGAGAAAAAGCGAGAAAAAAATACGATAAAGTCATAGATAAATGTCTACATATTAATATATTTTTTTGAATTTTTAATATATAAGAAAATAAGAGAAATAAAATAAAGTTGAAAACGTGAGATATTTGTACAAACATGCAGAGGACACTCAGATTGGTTAGTTTCTTTAATAACAGTCTCATTTTGAATTCGGATTTTTTTGAATTTTATTAAAACTTTCATCAAAGAATATAAATGAAAAAGAAATAAGAGAGAAAGAGTTAAATATGTACATAAAATATAAGGTCAAAAACAGGTAAAACACAAAACACGTAAAAGAAGTTCAAAACCCAACTTTCACATATAAGCTCCGATTTTTATGAAATTGGTCTTGTTATGAAGGTTTTTGAATATATTACTTTTAACGTGAGCAGACCTAAATCAGACACTGTATGAGGAAGATATGAGCGTTAGTCTGTCTAGTCTGAAATTAGAGTTTGTCTCACGGGCCAATTGTTTGAGTTAGTATTTTTTTTGTAGTTTTCTTTTAATCTTGTCAGTAATATGTACATAATGAAGATGGTTTGAGGTCAACTGGAGTTAGCATGAATTATATAAAAATGCATGAAGTTAGGTGCAAATGTGAAGATGATTGTGAATGCAATGATGAGTGTTAAAATGTAGATATTAATTCTAAGTGCATGAATGGTAAAAATGCAAAATAAATGATGAAATGCAGCTAATTACTCAGGAACAAAGCTCTATTTTCATCTTTTAGTATGATGAATCACAGATTCATCACTCGACCTGAGTACCTATGTCATGGCGTGTCTATGTAGATTACTAACAACTGAACTTAGCAACCAAGAGAAATCACTTTCCTATGCCCTTTATTGATCAACTTCTCAAAAGATTGCCAGGGAAGGAGCTCTTCTATTTCTTGGATGGGTACTTTGGGTACAACCATGTAGCTATAGCTCTTGAAGATTAAGAGAAGACTACATTTCCTTGTCAGTTTGGCATCTATGCCTTCAAGCAGATGCTTTTTGGATTGTGTAACGCGCCCACTACATTCCAAAGGTGTATGTTATATGTGTTCATCGACATCATGGGTAGTTTTCTGGAGGTTTTCATAGACGATTTCTCGTCTATGGTGATAGTTTTGATGATTGTCTCTCTCATCTAGAACGAGAGTTGATGAGATGTTGTGAGATGAATTTAGTGCTCTCTTGGGAGAAGAGTGACTTTATGGCCACTAGAGGGACTGGACCATGTCATCTCTAAATGAGGTATGGCGGTCGACCCAACTATGGTGGATGTCATTGCTAAACTTGAGCCACCGAAAACACTAAAGCATGTGAGGTCTTTTCTAGGGCTTATCGGATTTTACAGAAAGTTTATTCAGGACATCAGTAGGATTTTCTGATCTCTCATAGAGCTGTTAGGCAATCAGATTGATTTCATTGTAAACAACAAGGTCCTCCAGGCCTTCAATCAATTGAAAGATTGTCAGTTAAGTGCCTATCTACAACCACCCGATTAGTTTCTCCCATTCAAGATCATGACAGATACATTAGATTTTTCAATTGGGGTTGTATTAGGACAACACATGGATGGACTACTGATGAATCTATGATTCATCACTCTAATTAGTTGAAAATAGAGCTTCATCCTGAGAATTTAGGATCATTACATTTAGGCTCCATAAAATTAACTTTCATGCACTCATAATTAATTTGCATAAATTAACATTCATGTCTGCATTCATAATCATCTTCCTATTTTCACCTAACTTCATGCAATTTTAATTAATTCATGCTAACTCCAATTGACCTCAAACAAACTCCATTGTGTACATATCCCTAATCTTAATCCATGAAAAATCCTAAGAAAATGCTAACTTGTATATATGCAAAATAATCTCAAATCTCAATTTTCAAAAAGATAGATGAAAAAGCTAATATCTTTCTCATATAGTTTCCAAATGAACTCTATACCCTTTTAAATTAATGTACATTCAAATATCTACAAATCAAGACTAAATTCAAAAGAATCGGAGTCCATTTGTGAAAATTGGATTTTAGGACCTAAATGCACATTGTACATATTTGCAGATTTTGACCCATCATTTCATGTGCATATCTCATTCATTTTAATAGTTTTAACTACACAAAAATCAAAATCCAAAAAAACCAGAAAAGCAATGAAGAAGACCAATTCTTGATTGAACTTTCTAACTTGATCCATTTGTACACATTCCACTTCCCTAACTTTTCTGACCTATTTGAACTCCATAAAAATTCCAAGAAAATCATATTTCAGTTCAGGACATCATTACATAGCATGTTTTATTTTTGCATGTATTTATTTATCATCATAAGATAAAATAAAAAATACAAATCCAAAAATTGTTATTTTATATACATAAAATACCCCCAAAAAATTACATATCTTGCTTTCAACATTCCCTTTGCATTTGAGTCCTTCATGAACATTATAGGTTACATTTAAATGAATATTTTTTTGGGTATTTTGCATTTTAGGTTGTTTGGTATTTTTTCTCTATTTTTTATTTTCTTTCATTTTATGCATGATTAATGTCATGGTCAACTCTATGCCATATGGTACCTTCTGATTTGCCCACCTCAAGCCTTGGTCCCCCTACTTTTCTCTTTCCTCACGTACCTAACACGTGCCATCCTCCTCACTCGACCACAAATTCTTGGCATGTGACCCCCAATAGTGCCATCATGTGCCTGGCACGTGATCTTCCTCCGCTGTGCCTAGAGGCCGTCCGCCTCCTCCTTGGCAGAGCCACGCGCTGCCTATCCCCTTCCAACCACCTTCTTCACCCTTATCCCCTCGGACCATCTCGCTCTCTGTCACAACCCACCAATGATCGAACCATCACTGTCACCCCCTTCGATCTTCTAAGATCATCCTCAACAATGAGATTGCCAACTTCCTCTGAACTCAACACCCTACGTCTCCTCTCCTGAAGCCTTATCCCGATCTCTAGGTCGTTGACCTCTTAATACTGATCTAACTAACCTAATCCCCATATCCACATCTCTATCCTCTAATGATCTCGTAACCACCCATTTCCTCCCCCTCTATCCCTAAATCCTGGCCACCATAAACACCTCATCTCTTCCTCACTCTCCTTACTTATCCCCATCACCGACCCCCATGATCAATCATCCTTTGTTCTCCATTGTCGTTGTCCATAAATGAATAGAGAGGAATAGAGAGCTGGGAGTTGGGTCGGTGACAATGGACCCAACTCTGGCTAAAATACTTCTAGGAGAGATCTAGAGGGGATTCTCCTCCTCTGTTGTTATATCTTCCTTCGGTCGGCAGCAAAAGCCTCGAGGAATTCACCATTCCTCTCGAGGCAAGAATCACCGAAGTGGAGAACTCGTCTCCTCCACTCACCGACGATTCCACCACAAACACCTTCCACTTCTTCCTTCTCTTTCTCCTCCGCCTCCTGCTTCTTTTTCTATTTAATAACCCAAATTCGCTTCAACCGTCGATGCACCCATCTCCTACATCACTCCGCATGATGCTCTATCTCCCACAACCTTCCATGATTCCGCTCCTTCCACTGCCTTATTGGGAGCATCATCCACCAGTTTCCGTCACGATCGCACGCATCATCCAGGAGCACCGCTTCCCCCTACAACAATAAGAAATGAAGACAAGGGCCTACAGATACACCACGTTCAAGAATGCAGATGATCATAGCCATCGATCATCTCCCAAATTCCATCCAAAGGATCTATCCTTCATCGATGATCTAGATCATGTTATAGTATCAGATCTGAGGCTACCATCCAAACCTCGTTCCTTGGACCTCACTGAAGCACCTGCAACTGCCAAGTGGAGGGATCCAGACGAGCCTATCCCCGAACCTCCATGCCTCATGTGCTTCCATCGTGTGCATGGTTAATTACCCTTGCACCCCCTACCTTCTGAAGAACTACAAAGAGATACAGTCACGCACCCAGCATGCTTGACATCGGGTAAGTTGCGCAAAACTCTTCCTCAGTTCCAGAAATTGCATATATAACCCCACCTTGGGTAAATATCAAAGGAGCCTAGTCAAATTCTGCATATTATAGAAACCCCTCTACAAGGATATATTGGCAAGAATTTTTTTAATTGTAGAATAATCCCTGAACTTCATTTGATCATAACTTGAGCATCTATCACTAGATTTCTTTATTCTTGGTGTCATTTTGATCCTTATAACATTATCTATCATATAAAACTCTTAAATTCTGCTTTTGAGGTTGTATTTGACTTAGATTATTTGAGGAGATCATTTCTTATATTTTTGAGCATTATTATATTGTTCATTTTCTTAATTGCTCAATCACTTGTGATTTATGGAGTTGAATTTCATGAAATTAATTAGAGATTATTGGAATAATTGTTTGAAGTAATTATTGGGGTAAGTACTAATTATTTGTCTGTTTGATCTTGTCCTGATTTGCTTCCTCGTATTCACCATTTGCATCATTTTCATCATGACTAAAAAATCAACAAAAGTATTGCATTTATTTATTCATTTTCCACTACACAGCACATCATTATTTTTCTCCACATTAAAATTATTTTGAAAAGCCATGCATCATATTTTTTGATTAATTAATTACATCTCTTTAAATTAAAACCGATAAAAAATCTAAAAATGATTAAAACACCAAAAATATTCTTCTCTCTCGCTCTGAAAACCTAAATCTCTTAGATTATTCAAGGAATAATTCAATACTCTTAAATAACCTCCCTGAGTTCAACCTTGGGACTTACTTAAGTAAAATAAATAAATTTGATCGCATTGAGACTTGAATCTCCATATCATTTCTCTGTGTGATCATTTTTGGCGAATCACTAAATTTCCCAACTACAAATTCGACAACATCACATAGCTAATTAGGCAAAATAAACTTAGGGATTTCTGCACTCAATGGAACCATTATCAGGGAGTTATATGGTTTAAGATTAATTCTTAGGTAATTTAAATTTTTAGGTTTTCCATTCCCATGTAGTCTGGCCCTTGAATTTTTTGTATTTATTTATATATATTTTCTCACTATTTTTATTTATTTTATTTTTATATACTTTTTGTGAATATCTCTCTGACATTTATTTCTTTTATTTTTAATGCGACGTACCGGTAAATTGGAGCAGCTCTCTCGGGATCTGGCCCAACTCGGAGCTACTTGAAGCACGAAAAATTAATTTTCTTATTTTTGAAGAGAGAGTATTTTTCTTTTATTTTTGTAATTAATTTGTAAATATTCTGCCTATTTTCAGCAATCTTCACTTGAAGACTCGTGTTTGTACCTGGACTGGACACTCGGCCTATGGGGCCCCATTTTTGTGGTGATTGACGTAGTCTTACGATTGCACCATGGTTATTAGAGCTACTAGGATTCTTTTTGTGCTCATGGGATTAGGCCCACACTTTAACTTTAATTAGACGCACTAGATCGAATCTCATTTTTCTAAATTAAGATGTTCTATTACTCGCTAATAGAAATTCTTTTTCTAGGTCCAGAATCCCGTACATGCATTAGAAATATCTGATTTGGGAAATTTCAATTCTGTTGAGCATCATGCATGGAGATTGCGAGGAAGCACTATAAGTATATCTGACTTTGCATTCATCATTGTGTTTCCCGTCGCACATCTTTTTTGATTCTTCCTCGGTTTTCACTCACCTAGGGTTAACGGAAAATTGGAATCCCCGTGTAGATGTGTATTGATATCCGTTTAAAGCAAGTGATCTCCAAATACAATCGAGACTTTTAACATTATTGACTAATTAAAATCAGATAAAAATTTAAAATAATTGATTGTGGGAGAGCGACCCCTTCCTTGTACGTAGGAAATATTTTGCTCGTTGAGAGGAAATCTTTTGCTCGTTGAGAGGTAAGGATGCAACCGCTAAGGAGTAGAGCCAAAATCCCTGTACTTGTGCCCTAAGCACTTGAACTGACTTTTGAGTCATGTTATTGCTGCAAACACTTGCCTCCAACCTTAGCAGAAGTAATAATGTGTTAAAGTTAGTGTATTTCGCCAACTCGGACATGAACTACTCTAGGAAACTGCACCTGTGTGCAACTGATTCAGAGTATTTTATCACTAATTTAAAATTGAAAATATAGTCGATCAAACTTTCATGGCCTTCACTATATGAAGTTGGTGAATTTTGGGGTTGGCATTGTGTATTGGATCGTGTGCCTTCAAAGTTCATTGTACTTTCATCCATATATCAAGGTTTGTAAATCATTTTACCTCCATTTTCGAAGATGTTGGAATATTGGTATTCATACCTTGACTCTGTGGGTCATGTTTACATGACTGAATTCTGATCATCTTTGTCTTCACTCTCATATAAGGAGAATCCTTTCTTTGAGTCGGTTCTCCCCCATCCATCATTCACTCCACCCTCATTCCACCCCACTCCTTCAGTTGAATATTCACAATATGACCTGCTTGCAGATCCGAATGAATATTATGTCGACATAATAGAGCAAGAAAATTCAAGGAAGGACATGAGCATATCTGAATTTGATAGAGAAATGCAATTCCTGGTTATGATTGAGAATTCATTGCTTGAACCATCCCCTACTCTGAACCCCATGTACAACCCGTTTCCCTTTGACCAGACCAATGAGAGTCAGAGTCAGGGAAATAGAACTCATGACCAGGCCACTACCACAAAAGTTACTCAACTCAGGATTGTATGCCAAAGTCATGGCATGCTGAGTACTGTCAATCATCTTCAAGTCATGAGATGATAGCAAAAGACATAGCTCGAACCAATCATAGTGCCGATGCTTTGACAGAACAACTTGATAATGTCATCCAAATTGTTAAACAAATAACGAGCATTCAAGGAGGATTGAGGACCACACAGAGCAAACCTGAGACATTTCATGTGCTAAACCTTCAAACAAATGCACCGCCTACCACTGATCAGCCCACTGACTCCAATAAAAATACCAACAAATAGAAAAATAGAAAATTCAAAAAAATGACCAACACTGATATGGAAACATTTTGTAAAAGGTTGATCTTAGAAATTCCATTAATCAAGGCCATACAGTATGTGCCCCATCTTTAGAGATTTGTGAAGATTCGATTATCACCCAAGAAGACAGGAAGAAATAAATCTAGAATTGAATTTCATTTAATTACTAGGGTCAGTTCAATGGTGATGACCAAAAAGAGTAAAATCCATATAGTCAGACGGTTAACTAGGGTTACTAGTGAAATTGAGACCACCAAATTTACCCATGTTCAGATTGACGACAACTCAACCTTGAACATCCTCCCGAAGTCCATGTTTGACCGACTCAAACTTGAACCGCTCAAAAAGACCAGAGTGGTCGTTCAATTTCCTGACCGATTCACAAAAATATCGAGGGGGATTATTTCAGTCATCATGATCTTCTAAGTTGTCAAATATAGAGTGGACTTAATTGTCCTGAATATTGAGCACTAAGGAGAGTTGTTTGAGTCTACCATCATTTTGAGAAAGACATTCTTAGCCGCTGCTAAGGCAATTATCGATTGTGAGACTCAAGACATAAGATTACCGAATTAGAACCTTAATAATCAAACTCTCGAGGACACACTTGACCCTGAGACAAACGAACATAAAACCGATAGTCATTATCAGGAGACTACTACTTCACATGATCATACCTCTCCTCATGAAACACGAATACAAACCCTAGGAGAGACACCAAAGAAACTGACTATTGAACCAAGCTTCAAGTCTCACCATACCTCTATGGAGAACCACCCTGTCACCTCTCATATGATGAACTCGAATACATGAGCTAGTGTGGAATTGGACCATGTTTATGAGGATTGTCATGATTATTTGAGTAGTTCAATTTTTGAGGCGGCCATAATTCATGAAATACTGGAACCAATTACGGATCTGACTCAGGCAATCTATTATGCCACCAAAACTTTAGAACATCAAATGGTTACATCCTCTACAACCAAGAACAAACACATAAGATATACTCAAATTAAGTAAACTCTTTCGAGACGTGGCCTGACCCTAAAGAAGCAGGAGGATTTTTACGGTGATTCATCTGACGATGAAACCATAGATGCCACAACTTCCAGATCAATTACTTATGTAGGGAGAAGAACCATGATCTTACGCCTTCCGATGCTTCGTACAGAAACAAACTGACTAAGTAAGTCACCTTTGACCTTAGAAACTAGGTAACTTCTGAAGATTCCTCATTAAGTTCCTCATCTTGACCTTTGGTGGTACATCAGGTAAGTGCAATCCGTACAACAACTATCAGAGGATACTTACCTTGAGTTGACAATGGTTGGAGATCCTCTATGTATGACTATTATTCTTCTAAGGATGACTCTGGCGATGTATGGAAATCTTCTTCCTCTTCACATTCTTCATTTCCATATTCCCTCCCTCTACATGCTCGAATGAAAATCTACTGAAAACCTCCTTGAACATCGACACCTTCTCCCCGATCTCATCAGTTCCCTTATACTACTTCATCTATACTTAGGCTGACCAGAGCCTAAGTATAGGGGGAACCGATTCCCGCTGTACATACCCTTCTCATCCACTTCTTCTCTTGTCCGCCCTATTCTTGCTCCTTTTCTATACTTAGACTGTTCGTAGCCTAAGTATAGGGGGTAAGTCGTCTTCTATTTTCCTTTCTTTTTCACTCTCTTATGCTTAGCTTGAGCTACGACTTCTATGCACCTCTTGTGCTTCGGGGACATAACACTCGCTAAGTATATGGGGTGTGTATATACTTTGTACATATTTTACCCATTGCTTGTCCTTTCACATAAGTCTATATTTTATTTACGGGGTGGGTAACAAATCTTGTAAAAAAACCATAAAAACCATAAAAATCTGAAAAGTTAAAATCTTTTCTTTTATCAAATTCTGACTACTAAGCTTAAAAATGAGTAGCTACTTTTCAGTGAGGGAACTATGGTCTTCCTTAGCAGAGTGGGTGTTTAAAAGATAACGCATCTGGCAGCTTGAAGTAACACGAGTAGCCATCTAACAGTCCATACTTACACCATACTGGCTGAAAGTGGATGCAACTATTCATATGAGCTTAGGCCAGAAATTATTTCTTTAAAGATTATAAAAAAAAAATACAAAAAAATTATAAATATAAAATGACAAAAAATGTTTGCATTTCACACATCTGCACTCTATCCAGCTTTTCATGCATATGCATTGGTGAAAATCCATTCGGTTATGAACCGAGTTATGAGCAGAAATCAAGAGTGCTCTGGACTTAGACTTAATCCACCTAATTTTAAAAGGAACTTCACTGAGAAATAAGATTTTAGAAGCTTCAGGTCTTTAACTTAATTCTTCTATTTCTGCATGGCAATGAGTAGCCTTTGATTCTTAGTGTCTAACATGGCCGCCTTATTTTGGGTATGACTTCTGAATAGGGAATTAATCTGTACTCTCACACTATGTACTTAGCTCAACTAAGACGGGGTGTTGGAACATTATGTGAGTCTCTTTTCTGGTAGCGTGGACATCTAACAACTGGAGTACGGGTTGAAATAAAGCTTTGGATAAGGAATGGACTGCTGATAACCAGGATTTCTCGAGAGTCGCATGATCTCACAAGGCGAGACCACAGTTGATGCATTGACCACCCAAGAAACCCAAGTAAATCAACAGTTAACCCACAATATAAATCAATCAATAAATAGAAAGAATATGAGTTAAAATTTATTATTCTCTCCAACACAAAATGTATAGAATGCAAGCATGTAAAGGTCGATATACTGAGAGCAAGTTAGGTAGCTTATAATTATTTTTAATCAATGTACATTATGTACAAGTGTGTCTTTATCATTAAGTGGGTTTTTCTTATATATATTACAAGAAATTAATAATGAATATATATATATACATATAAGTATAATAATAATACAATCTATATATTAGATTAATACATATATACATAGACATATACACATAAGTGAAGATACACATATAAAGTGTTCATACATTTCCATGGGCATAGATATTTTATGTATAATATATATACTAATAATAATATATCTTTCTTCTTTTACATATATATATATATATATAATTTTTTAAATTAAGTATAAGATATATGAGTATATAAGGTTATATATAATATAGACTAATATAGAAATAAAACAACTCGAATTAACAAAAAAAAATTACAGAATTAAAAGTTTTGGGGTTTTAAATAATTTTGTACTATATTTGTGGTTTTTTAAGTATTTTTGTTAATTTTTATGGATTTTTAAAATAAAAAATATCCCAAATCACGGAAATAATAAATAGGCCAAATTGAATTGAAGATTAAAATAGCAAATAAAATCCAAAATTAAGCAAGTCAATTTCAATAAATATACAAGAATATAAATAAAATTAAGAGACAAAAATAAATATTTTTGGGAATTTTGGTGACTTTAATATTTTTTGGATTTAGGAGATTTTTAATTTTTATGCTTTTTATTTTTCTATTTTTAGGGATTTCTGGTCTGGAATGAATGATTACTAAAATAGATAAAATATTTTTTCTTTGGGATTTTCCAAAACATTTTTTTGTATTTTATAAATTAGATAGGGATAAAAATATGCTCATTTGATTTTTAATAAATATCAAAATGCTTAAAATGCTAAAATAAAATAGACCGTGAAAATACATGTTAGCAGGCATTTAATCCTATTTTTGCATAATTTTTAGAGAACATGTGCTATTTTTAATAAATGAAATCCTAACACCAAAAGTACATGAACTCGGAAGGGCATTTTTGCAAATAAAATAAAAATTAGGGGCATGCATGTAATTTTCCCAGAAATATACAACGTATATTAATTTTTTTGGACTAAATATAAATAGAGAAGCTACGAGGCATATGTCTGCAAAATGGCCACCTCACGTGGGATGACACGTAAGGTGACCTGGCATGGACCCATTTGTAATTTACAATAAACTCAAGGGCCTCTTATGCAAAATTTCCATATTTATTTACACTACACTATTTATATATAGCACTGATAAATAAATACCAAAAATAGTGGGGCAAAATATGCAATTTACCCCTTATTGGCTCGCAGGTGGACTGTTCAGAACGTTTCACTTGCCATGTGTCTACCTCTCCGCGCCTGATGACGCTTCGGTGATGAAGGGGCGCGATTAGACTTGGCCGCAAATATGACACTGTTGCGGGGCCAAGAGCACACAGTTGTGATCTGATCTGGCAATGCCTTCTTCATCTGATGGTAGCTGCTGTCGACGAAGAACATGGAAGAAGGTTCTCCCCTCCGAGCTTCATTCCTTAATTCCTCCTCTGTCTGACAGTCTTCTTCTATCATCTATAGCTCTACACGACTGGGGAGGTTGTCCGCAACCGATGGTACCCTTCCGACACATGACAGGATGTCAGTACCCAATTAGAAATCTCCTCTCCTTTGTCATTTGTAACCATGATGAGCCTGGATTTCTTCTAAACTGCATGTAGAGGGCTCACCCATTTCGAATCAAAGATGGGGTAAATGAAGCCTACATTACACCATTTCGTGATTTCTTTCAATATGATGTCCCACAAATTTGGGTTCAATCTTTTTTGAAACTCTCAGGATGACTCGACATCTTCATCTAGATAGATATGGTGTGAGCATAGAGCACGATTTATCCCGTAGAGATCCGAGACATGCCAACCAAGTGCCTTGCGATTTTTCTCTAGAACCTCGAGAAGTCGAGAGTCTTGATCTTGGGTCATATTGTTGCCGATAGTCTTTATTCCCTTGTGAAGTCGGTCACTGTAAGCAATTGTCACCAAGAAGAAGGCTTTTTCTAAAGCTCAAATTTTTGATGGAATTTTTGTTATAGGCTTCTTTGGATATTTTCTTTGACTTTGTATAGCTGCATTCTTGTTTATACCCTAGTGGATATGGCATCTTTTGTTCCATCCACTATTTTTGGATCATGGAAAAGTTGTATCGGTAGACAATTCCTCATCTGAAGCATTGTCTCAAACCCTCTCCAGTCATTAGATATCATTGTTACCAAAAGTAGTGGGTTAGAATACCTTTGTCGACAATCCCCAAGAATAGTTCCTGAGCCACCCTTGACGAAGCGGCCTTGCATCGTCCCAACTTAGACCAAGATTTTTCAACAGTCTATTTGAGTAGAGCTAAGTGATAGATGTGAGGTTTCCATTCAAGTCATTGTCTCAAGAGTCGTACAGATGATATGAATGGTTCTATTTAAACATATTGAGTTGACTCATGAACATAGTCTTATGGAACCTAGAGAATTAAGTTAAGGTGACATGAAACATCTCCACTTCCAATCCACAATGGGTTCCTCTGAAAATAGGTGTATTAAGATATATTACAAGTTCCAATCTTTGAACTTTATTTGGACTTGTTCAATTATCTATATTATTCCGAAAATGAGAATGCTATGTACAATGCAAGAAATATTTTTGTGATGCATTTTCTAATTTTGAACTTTTTTATGTATTTTTGAAAAGTTTTTGCAAATTTTTATGCAATTTTGAAGATGATTTTTGCAAATATTTTTGGAATTTTTGTATTTTGCAAATATTTAGGGATTTTTTAAAACAAAAAGACTTTTGGCACAAAAAGAAAGTATGCACATATATTTACATGGGTGTGCCTATTTTTATTTACAAGAATTGAGGTTGGAGGATTATAGATCGAATGTGAGTTTTTTATAGGTACGTTTATACCATTTGTAAAGAAGAAGGATGTATATATTCCTCAAACTTATTTGAACATGGTTTTACAAGGAATTTTGAAAACTATAGTCCAAACTAATTTTTTCAAATAACTTCTACAAACATTTACAAGCATTTTAAAATCATTTTGCAAAGGTTTTTCGAATAGTTATATAGTTTTTTCAAATATTATTGCAACCAATTTCCAAACCATTTGTAAATAGTTTTTCAAAACATTTTTATTTCACACAAAGAAAAGAAATTTTTACTGACGAAACATTTCTATGAAGGTTGAAAAAAATTTACAAAATATTTTTCGAACTATTTTCAATGGATTTTTCAAATATATTTTCAAACTATTTTTCAAACATTTTGTAGAACATTTTTACCTGATTTATTAATTAATATATACAAAACAATTTAAGGAATAATATGCATCTTTTTATTAGTTGATTTAATGAATTGTATATGTTTGTATATAAATAGTAATTTAGCCATATTTATTAAAAATATGAAAGTACGAGTTATGGTTAAAGTATATACAGAGTATATACAACCCCTCTATACATAGCTTGAGCTATATCCTCATAGATCGGAGAGAAAAGGAGAAGACATAACTCGTACGCGATAAAGAGAATAATGAAGCCTATACTACAATGACTAAAGAATAATGAATGAAAGAATCCAAAGATTGAGAAGTTGGTCGTGCCCCCTATACTTAGGATCAAATAATCCTAAGTATAGCATACTGTATCTGCATGCGGGGAGGGTCGAGAGTGGGAATGAACAACTCAACCATTCAACATGTCCCCCTGTATTTAGGGTAAGATATCCCTAAGTATAGACATGAATATCAACAAGATAGGAGATAGGTGGTGAGACAATGAATGAACAAGTTACGTCATCCATCCACTCTATACTTAGGATGAAGCATATCCTAAATATTGAAGCAATGAATGAGGAAAACAGAGCAGAAAATACAAAAGACAAGAAGAAAAGAAGAAGAAAATAAGCAAACTAAAGGAGGAGTTTTTGAGTGACATTATTTGAATCTTTTGATGCCACTGATGTTGTGGATGCTTCTTCATTGCATATCACTTGGACAGAATTGACAATGGCTGGGAAAGTGTCATGCTCCCAATAATGCTTCAATAATTGGTCGTTGATGACAAACGGTTGTGCATCAGGCAACAATTTTGATATCACAATACTTTCGTTGTCATGCACTTCAAGCACTCAGAATGGTCCTGTCCATTTACTCCTGAATTTTCTTGGGAAGATCTTCAACTTTGTGTTAAATAGTCACACTTTCTGTCCAGTCTTGAAGGCCTTTCATCTGATGTGCTGGTCATGCCAGCGTTTAACCTTCTCCTTATACATTAATGTGTTATCATATACTTAGTCTTGGAATTTCATGAACCTGTTCAGATCCTCTTTCCTTTTCTGACCACCTTTTTGTAAGTCCAAGTTACAGATATCGATTGCCCATAATGATTTATGAATCAATTCCAAGGGCAGATGGCATGATTTTCCGTACACAAGACAGTAGGGTGACATGCCCAAGGGAGACTTGTAAGCTGTTATGTAAGCCCAAAGGACTGAGTCCAAGAGTTGGGACCAATTCTTTTTGTTTGTCTTCACAAGCTTCTACAGAATCGTCTTGATTTCTCTGTTTGATAGTTCATCCATGCCACTAGTCTGTGGATGATAAGGAGATGCGACTCGATGCTCAATGTCGTACTCCTTCGTTAATTTCTTGACCTCTCTATTAATGAAGTGACTACCCCCGTCTAATATCAATATCTTCGGAATCTCAAACCGCGATATGATGTTCTCTCTCAAGAACTGACACATTGTATGACTATCTGCAGCTCGAGCAGGGATAGCTTCAACCTACCGACTCATGTAGTCAACAAAAAGAAGGATGTGCTCGTATCCCTGACTGTTGGGAAAGGATCCCATGAAATAAATCCTCCAAGCATTGAATACAACTGCGATCTGAATGAGCGTTAAGGGCATGGAATTTTTAGCTGTAAGGGCACCTTTTAGTCTTTGACAGTCAGTGCAACGTTTGAAGTATGTTGCAGCAACCTTAAATAGTGTAGGCCACTAGAGACCACACTGCAATACTTTTGCTATTGTTCTATCTCCAGAGTGGTGTCCACCAGATTGGAGAGAATGACAATGCTCGAGGACACTATGATGCTTCTCCAGAGGGATACTCCTGCGTCAAATGCAGTATGCTCCTTCCCTTAATAAGAGAGGATCTTCCAATTGGTAGAAATAGATAGTGGACAAGAACTTGTCCTTCTTGATCTTTGTCCAATCTTGTGGGACTACACTGGAGACGAGGTAGCTCACAATATCGGCATACCAAGGGAGTGAATCCACGACTAGAATTAATTCATTTCAAGAAAGGTGTCTGTGATGGGTGCACTACTCAATGGAGGTTCTTTCTGCTCAATATTATAGAGGTGATCTGCTACCATATTCTGAATCCCAAGCTTGTCTTTGATTTCCAAGTTGAACTTTTGGAGTAGAAGGATCAATTTGATAAGTCTAGCATTGGCATCCTTCTTCTGTTGTAAGTATTGAATAATAGAGTAGTCATTGTAGATGCTAATTTTTGATCCAAGCAGATGGGATCTGAACTTCTCAAGGGCGAATACCATACCTAACAATTCTTTCTCTATGACAATGCAATTTCTCTAAGCTTCGTCTAGTGTTTTGCTGGCATAGTGAATGATAGAGGGTGCCTTATCTTTCTGTTGTCTTAGAACAACCCCAACTACAAAGGTTGATGCATCCATCATGATCTCAAAAGGGAGAGACCAATATGGTAGCTATAGGACTGGAGCTTGAGTGATTAGCTCTTTCAACTGATTAAATGAGAGGAAAACTTGCTGATCAACATTAAACTCAGTATCCTTGCATAACAATTTTGTGAGAGGTTGGGCGATGCAGCTGAAATCTCTAATGAATCTCCTGTAGAAACCCACATGCCCCAGGAATGACCTCACATTTCTAACAGTCTAAGGTGGCTTTATGTCAATACCATTCACCTTTGCCAGGTCGACTTCCATGCCACATTTGGAAACGACATGACCCAGCACAATCTCTTCTGTGACCATGAAGTGGCTCTTTTCCCAAGATAACACGAGATTAACTTCACAACATTTTTGAAGCACTCTTTCTAGGTACTCACGACATTGATCAAAACTATCATCATAGACAGACAAGTTATCCATAAAGACCTCGAGAAAACTGCCAATCATCTCGATGAAGACTGCAAGCATGCATCTTTGGAATGTAGCTGGTGCGTTGCACATACCAAAGGTCAATCTCCTGAAAGCGTAGGTGTCGAATGAGTAAGTGAAGTTAGCTTCTCTTAGTCCTTATGGGTGATTTCTACTTGGTTGTACTCAGAGTACCTATCCAGAAAGAAGAAGAACTCCTTGTCAGCTAATCTTTCCAACACTTGATCAATGAATGGCAAGGGGAAGTGGTCCTTCTTTGTTACTACATTGAGATAGAGGTAGTCAATACATACACGACAGGATGTCAGTATCTAAGTTGAGATCCTCTCTCCTCTATCATTGGTAACCATAGTGAGCCCAGATTTCTTTGGAACTACATGTAGAAGGCT
Organism: Ottelia alismoides; assembly: GCA_037367405.1. Taxonomy (NCBI): domain Eukaryota; kingdom Viridiplantae; phylum Streptophyta; class Magnoliopsida; order Alismatales; family Hydrocharitaceae; genus Ottelia; species Ottelia alismoides. Next base: position 19,345 of record JAZKJV010000674.1, on the reverse strand, counting down.
CACCCATTTTGAGTCAGAGATTTGATAAATGAAGCATGTGTCACACCATTTCGTGGTTTCTTTCATTACATCGTCCCGTAAATTTGGTTTTAGCCTTCTTTGGAATTCTCAGGATGGCTTGGCATCTACTTCTAGATAATATGGTGTGATCACAGAGCAATATTTATCATGTGGAAATCTGAGACGTGCCAACCAAGTGCCATGCGGTTCTTTTCTAGAACCCTCAAGAAGTTGAAATTATTGATCTGGAGTCGGCCTGCTGCTTACGATGACTGGATACATGTTCTATGCACCCACAAAGAAAGAATACTTAAGACTTGCCGGGAGTGGCTTTAATTCAAGTTCTGATCTGGCATGCTTCTCGGTCACTTCAGAAACTGTGCTGGTTGGAGGATGATCTGCCATAACTTTAGCGGTAGTTATGCTCACCTCAGCGGCTTCTTGTTCAACTAACAATGTGCCGAAAAGATCTGTAATGAATTCATCATGTTCTAACTAGCATGAATTTTCTGAGATCCATCTGCATATTGGATTCTGTCTCCCAAGTGCATCGGAGCTTGTGTCGACTGTGCTTTCCAAATCCTCCTCAAACAAAGGATTTTCAGGGTCCATGTGTCATTCCAAGCGAGGTTTGTATCTCTAAACTCTGCAATAAAGTCATAGTCTGCTTCAGGAAGTGGTGTATGACTTTTATCAGATATGATCTTTGGCACACTGACCATATCTAATGTAACTCTGTGAGTGCTCGAGTTGAACGTGATCTTCCCAGAACCATAGTCAACTACGACCTCTGCGGTGCACAAGAGTGGTCGTCCAAGTATAATTGGGGTCTAAAGTAATGGTGCAGGGGTGCAAGTACCCTGGCATCGGTGCCATTGGATGACAAGGATTTCTTGAGAGTCACACGCTCTCACAAGACGAGACCGAAGTCGATGCATTGACCGCTTAAGAAACCCAAGTCAATCAGTAGTCAACACGCTATACAAATCAATCAATAAATAGCAAGAATGTGAGTTAAAATTTATCATTCTCTACAACACAAAATGTATGGCATGCAAGTATGTAGAGATCGATCAATTGAGAGCAAGTTTGGTAGCCTATGATTATTTTTAATCATTGTATATTATGTACATGTCTGTCTTTATTCATTAAGTGGGTTTTTTCTTTATATATATTATAGGAAATTAATAATGAATATATATAAGTATAATAATATTACCATCTATATATTAGATTAATAGGTATATACGAAGATGTATACACATAGGTGAAGATACACCTATAAGGTGTTCACATATTTTCATGGACATTGATATTTTATATAATATATATTTATATATTTATACTAATAATAGTATATCTCTTTTTTTACATGTATATATATTATAATTATTTTAATTGAGTATATGATATAGGAGTTATAAGGTTATATATATAATATATTCTAATATATATATATAACTAGAAATAAATAAAATTACATAATAAAATGTTTCTTGGTTTTATATATTTTTTACTATTTTTACTATTTTTAAGTATTTTTGCTAAATTTATGGATTTTGAAGTCAATGATATCCTAAATCAGAGAAATAATAAATAGGTTGAATTGAATTAAAGATTAAAAATAGCCAATAAAATCCAAAATTCTCTAGTCAATTTTAATAGATAGACAAAAATATAAAGAAAATTCACAGATAAAATAAATATTTTTGGGATTTTTGGTGATTTCTAATATTTTTTGTTGGGTTTTGGAGCCTTTAAATTTTTATGCCTTTTGTTTGTCTATTTTTAGGGATTTTTGCTTTGGAATGAAAACATACCAAAATAGATAACAATTTTTTGAGGGATTTTTCAAAACATTTTTCAATTTTTTGGTATTTTATAAATTAAACAGGGACAAAATTGTACTCATTTGATTTTTAATATATAGCTAAAATTCCTAAAAAACTAAAATAAAATGGAATGTGAAAATACATGATTACATATATCTAATCCTGTTTTTGCATTGTTTTTAGAGTACGTTTGCTATTTTTAATAAATGAAATTCAAGCATAAAAAACATGAATTGGGAAGGGCATTTTTGCAAATAAAATAAACATCAGAGGCATGTGTGCAATTTTCCGTTAAATATACATCATACGTTAAATTTTATTAGACTAGATATAAATACAGTAACTACCAGGGGTATTTCTACAAAATGGTCACCTCATGTGGGACGACACATAAGGTGATATAGCATGGACCCATTTGTAATTTACGATAAACTCAAGGGACTTTTATGCAAAATTTCCACATTTATTTACACTACATAATTTATTTATAGCATTAATAAATAAATAAATAATAGTGGAGTGAAATATGCAATTTACCCCTTATGAACTTGTAGATGGACGGTTCGGATTATTTCACTTGCCACATGTCCACCTCTCCGCACCTGATGATGCTTCGTCGATGAAGGGGTGCGATTAGACTTGGCCCCAGATTTGACGGTGCTGCGAGGCCAACACGACTGTGATCTGATCTGACAACACCTTCTTCATCCGATGGTAGCTGCTGTCGACAAAGAACAGAGGAGAAGGTTTCCCCCGAGCTTCGTTACTTGTTTCGTCCTCCATCGACAGACTTCTTCTATCATCTGTAGCCCTACATGACTAGGGAGGTTGTATGCAACCGAGGTGCCCATCAGAAGGTCCAGGACCTTGTGATGGGGTCCTAGTCTGTTGAAGAAGAACAAGGTACTTGGGAGCAGTTCTCATGTCCTAAATCATCCCAGGAGGGGTTTGTTGAGCCCTTAGCCTGCACACAATTATTCCTGGGCTCAAGGCGATAGCCCTCGACCCAAAATTAAGATGGAATGCACGATAAATGGGGTGAATGGCGAATCTTCGATGACATGTGGAGGATGAGCTTTGATTCGCTGATCGGAAGCCCATCACGATGGACTAAATGATTGATCGAATGAAGAAATGACCTAGGAACCATATGGGGTGAACAAAGTGGTCGGAAAGGGGGCTAAAATCGATGAACTGGCCAGAGCCCTAGCGGCTCCATCGATCGATGAAATTGGAATCTCGGTTACACTAATAGATTAATGCTAATCTAATTGCAGAATTGAAATTGTATTATTAAAATCTACCCAGTAATAGAAAGAGACACAGCTCTTATACCTGCTCGTGGGCAGGGAGCATGGTGGTCGGAGAAGGTCGCTACGGATCCACTCCTTTCCTCGCTCCATTGCTTCAGAGCATTGGGGAAGGACTCTATGTCACTAGACTTTCGCACACACACGGGATGCTATAGGGAGCTTTAAAAGGGATCAAGAAGGGATTGAAGATCCGTAAGGTTTACTTATAGACCATGGTTCCAGTGAACTTCGAGAGGAAGATTTTGAGAGGATTGAGAAATATCATGTGGTTCTGATGATTGAGTGTGAGGCTTGATCGAGAGAAGAACATGATCATCAAAGAGCTCGAGGCGATTCTAGCATATTGGCAACCTGGAAAAATTGAGAAAAATGAGGGACTCGAGGCCTTGACAGATTCATGGCTAAAAGATGGGGAGTTGACCAGGGGGTCAACTCTCTTTGAATCGTGATTGGTCCATGTAGGACTAAGTCACGACAAAAAGGAGTCTTTATTCAAAAATAAATAAATTAAAATTAATAAATGAAATAATCTCAAAAATGTAAAATAAGAAACATGTGTATTATTTTAGGATAATTTAGTAAGATTTTTATTGTATTTTACAAAATACTTTATTAGGTGTTATTATTTTAATTGTATTATTAATGTATTTCTTTTATATTTATTTCTTGTGTTTGATTTATTTTCATGTAAAATAATAAATAATTATTGTATTTATTATTTTTACCATTGAGAGCATATTTTATCATGTATTTACATGATGTTAGATGAATTTTATCCTTACATATGATTTGTTAAATAAATATAGATGTGTTATAAATCGGTATATTTTATCTATGTATTTGGTATTCTATTTTTATTTTGCACTATCTATTTTATTTGTTTGTATTCACAATTTACATATTTATAACTTATTCTCATATATATGAATGTAATTTAGCATATTTTTAGGATATTATATGAACACTTAAATAAATAGGAGTGTATTTTATGTAGGTATAAATATAGTATATTCATCTATATATTTAGCTATATTATTTATTTTAAAGTATTTTCTTTTTATTTTATTTTATTTATATTTTTTAATAGGATGGAAATAATATTTACAAGAGTATGAAAGAGTACAGAATGAAAGAATGGATTTCACATTATTTACATGTATAAGAATCGATAATTCATCTAGGTATTTGGTATACTTACTTTATTCCATTGCTTTATTTGTGGTTTTATTATATTCTTAATATGTACATGTCTTATAAATAATATTTCCAAATTATAAAAATGTAAAAATGTAAAAATAATAAAGAATAAATAAAACAAATATAGTAATATGACATACTATATAATAGATGTCCAAACCCTAAATTTCACATTTTAACTCCAAAAAATACGAAACCACCTTAATTAAATAGCTTATAAAAAGTTATATACAATAAAAGGTGATTTGAGACATTTTGAGTTTTTGTTTAGGAGATATGGGTCTGGGATGTTGAGATTTTGGATTTTATTTTGAGTATAATTTGTTCACTGTATATTATTTTTGTGTAAACTCAGTTTTGTATTTTTCTATGTATTATTATCTATAAATTTCATGTACAAAGTTTATTAAGTTGATGTAATAAAGAAAAAAAATAGGTCCCAAAATGTTTTATTAATGAATAAAAGAATATGGGATTTTATTGTGAATTTGGCATTATATCCCCCTACTTTATTCCTTGCTAATCATATCAATTCTTAACTTGGTCTTGGGGTCTAGGGTCATAAAAAACATTTGGCATTTTTATTCTTTCCTTTATTTTGTAATTTAGGCATTAAAATTGTATTTTACATACAATAACTAGAATAAATAATGAATGATAATATGTATAAAATAAGGCTATTAATGTGCATTAGATAGGGTTTTTTAGGCCAAAATGATAGAATAAAGACGATTAAATGAAGACTCATTAACTGCAGGCAAAATTTTTCTAAGATCTCAAAACATGTTCGAAAAGAAAGATTTTATATCCGTAGGGGCACAAAAGATCCACGCAGAGCAACCAAAAATCCATACCAAAAGAAGCCAACAACCAAATAAATATTTGACCAAAAAGGTCCTAGCTTCAGACAAGTTGCAGATCTTGGTGGAGACTTGGCTAAACTGGTCGGCTTCACAAGGAGATGTGGCTAAACTGGCCACACTTCAATTCTCTTCTGATTCTTCAATCTTCTCCCTCCTTCGATTGTGGAGACAACACGTACCTGAACTTAGAAGGAAATACCTGACTCCCCGAGGAGTAGTTATTGGAGGGGAGGTTTGCATGGTAGTCCATCATTCTTTATGGGAAGATCTAACACCCTTCACACACATGAGACAAGTTGGTCAATGTTCATGGGGTATGCTTTGGGATGTGGATTGATCTAAGACAACTTCAGAGCTTAAAATGATACAATGATGTGTATAACTTAGATGTTGTTGATTATAAAATCCTAATTCTCATAGTCACCAAACTATTAATCCAATGGTCGGATCTAGCTCTATTTTCACCTTTTGATCATGATCTTGGAATGGAACCCAATCTCATTCACCTTTTCATTTCTTTAGTTGCTCGAGGACGAGAAAGGATTAAGTATACAGGGTTTTATGAATTTGTGATTCATTACTATAATTAACTAAAAATAGAGCTTTGTCCGAAGAATATAGGATCATTTACATGTTAACTCCATAAAAATTTACTTTCATGCACTCATAATTAATTTGTATAAATTAACATTCATATCTGCTTTTATAATCATCTTCATATATTCATCTAATATCTTGCATTTTTAATTAATTCATTCTAACTTCAATTAACCTGAAACCAACTCCATTGTGTACATATCACTAACCATAATCCATGAAAAATCCTAAAAAATGCTAGCTTGTATATATGCAAAATAATCTGAAACTAATTTCTGAAAAGACAAACAAAAATGTTGATATCTTTCTCATATAATGTAAAAATGAACTCTACTCACTTTTGAATTAATGTACTTTCAAATATCTACAAATCAAGATCAAATTCAAAAGATTATGAGTGTTTTTGTGAAATTTGGATTTTGGGACCTAACTGCACATTGTACATATTTGTTGATTTTGACTCATCATTTCATGCACATATGTCATGCAATTTAATTTATTTATTTTCTATTTCTTTATTTTATTAATTGTTTTAAAAAATTATGTAAAAATCAAAATCCAAAACCTTGTCCGAACTCAGCTACATTATTTTCTATTTCTTTATTTTATTCATTTAAATTATGATCATCCTCAACAATCAGATTGCCAATCCAGTCCGAAGTCAACTCCTTACGCCTCCTATCTGGAAGCCTTATCCCCATCTCTAGGTCATTGACCTTTTATCCCAATCTAACTAATCTTGTCCCTATCGCTATACCTCTATCCTTTGATGATCTCGTAACCACCCATCCCCTCCCTCTCTATCCCTTAATCTCCTACCACCATAACCACCTCATATCTACCTCCCTCTCCTCACTTAACCCCATTGCCGACCCCCATGATCAATCATCAGTCGATCTCCACCATCATTGTCCCTAAACGAATAGAGAGGAAGTGAGAGATGGGAGTTGGGCCAGTGACGACGAAACCAACTCCGGCTAAAGTACTTCCAAGCGAGATCGACAGGGGGTTCTCCTCCTCTGTTGTTATATTTTCCTCCGGTCGACAGCAAATGCCTCGAGGACTTCACCATTCCTCTCGAAGAAAGAATCACCGAAGTCGAGAACTTAACTTTTCCACTCATTGACAATTCCACCACAAACACCTTCCACTCTTCCTTTTCTTTCTCCTCCGCCTCCTGTTTTTTTTTCGATTCAACAACCCAAATTCACTTCGACTGCTGACACACCCATCTCCTACATCCCTCCGTCTACTGCTCTATCTCCCGCAACCTTCCATGATTCCACTCCTTCCACTGCCTCACCTGGAGCATCATCCACCAGTCTCCATCATGATCTCCTGCATCATCAGGAGCACCACCACCCCCTGCAGCAACAAGCAACTAAGACAAGGGCCTATAGGTGCCCCACAATCAAGAATGTTGATGATCACACCCACTGATTATCACTCATATTCCAACCGAAGGATCAAGCATTCATTGATGGTTTAGATCACATTATAGCCTCGGATCCGAGGCTACCATCTGATCCTCGCGCCTCAGGCCTCATTGAAGCACCTGCAGCCACCAAGTGGAGAGATCTAGAGAAGCCTATCCCCGAACCTCCATGCCTCACATGCTTCCAACGTGTATGGGGTTAATTACCAATGTGCCCCCTGCCTTCGAATAACTACAAAGAGACCCAGTCACACGCCCATCAAATGTGGTGTTGTGTAAGTTACGCAAAATCCATCCTCGGTCCTAGAAATTGCAGATATAGCCTGTCTGGGGTAAATAACTAAGGAGTCCAGTCAAATTCCGCATATTATAGTGCAACATCACTACAAGGGTATATTTTCAAGTATTTTATTTATTTTAATCACGAAATAACAGCTGAAGTTCATTTAATCATATCTTGACATGTATCATCAGATTTCTTTATTCTTGGTGTCATTATGATCCTTATAACATTATCTATCATATAGAACTATGAAATTCTGCTTTTGAGACAGTATTTGACTTAAATTATTTGATGATATCATTTCTTAGTTGCTCAATCACTTGTAATTTGTGGGGATTAATTTCAGGATAGTAGTTAAATATTAATAGAATAATTATTTATGGTAAATATTAAGATAAGTGTTAATTTCCCATCTACTTGATCTTTGTCAGACTTGCTGCTCCACATTCAACATTTTACATCATTTTCATCATCATTCAAAAATCAACAAAAATATTGCATTTGTTTATTAATTTTACATTACATAGCATAGCATTATTTTTCTCCTCATTAAAATTATTTTGAAAGGCATGCATCACATATTTTTATTAATTAATTGTATTACTTTAAATTAAAATCGATAAAAATATGCAAAAGATAAAAACACCAAAAATATCCCTCTCTCTGTCTAAAAATCTAAATCTCTTAGATTATTTAAGAATTAATTCTAAACCCTTAGATTACCTCCCTGAGTTTGACCATGGGACTTACCTAAGTAAAAAAAAATCGATCGCATTGAGACTTGATTCTCTATATCATTTCTCGGTGTGATACTTTTTTACGAATCGCTAAATTTCCCGACTACAACTTCGACCACATCACCAAGTTAATTTGAAAAAAATAACTTAGGGATTTCCACACTCGTCCACTACCTTATATTATTCATTTTGCTAGCACGATATTAGATGAGGCCCAGAAAAATAATACAATAACGGAGAAAGAGTTGTTGGAATTGGTCTTCACCTTCGAGAAGTTCATGTCTCACCTTCTCGATTCCAAAGTTATCATCTTCACCTACCACTCTACTATCTGGTACATACAACAAAAGAAGGATGCCATGTCTTGTCTACGCTGCTGGATCTTTCTACTCCATGAATTTGATTTGGAGATAAGAGATAAACCTAGAGTCAAGAATGTGGACGCAGACCATTTATCTAGGAATGAAAGCACATAGATTCCCTTGAGCAATGCACGATCACAGAAACCATTCCTTATGAATTGATTTTGAGTGTTGTATCACTCCTCTGGTATGATGATATTGTGAACTATCTCATTTCTTAGAAAGTTTCATAAGATTGGATGTGAGTAAAGAAGGACAAGTTTTTATCCAATTTTCATTTCTACAAGTGGGAGGATCTATTCATTTATACTATTGGGGATATCCTTAACCTTTTAAAGAATGTGTGCATTGCATTTGAGTCGGTATAATCCTCAAGAGGAGTATACCAATGTCCTCGAGCAATGTCATAAGCTCAAAGTAGGAGGACATCATTCTAGAAGAAGAACATCAACAAAAGTGTTGCAGTGTGGTGTTTGGTGATCTACACTATTCAAGGATGTCACAGCATATGTGAAAGGTTGCACTGATTGTCAGAAACTGGGAGGAACCATTGGTTCCAAAGATTCAATGCCACTCAAGTTCATTCAAATATCTGATGTATTTGATGCTTGGGGTATTGATTTCATGGGTACATTTTTCAATCATCAGGATATGAATACATCCTGCTTGCCATAGATTATGTGAGTCGCTGGGTGGTGGCTATTTCCAATCGACCTGTAGACAACTATACGATTTGTCTCTTTCTTGAGGACAATATTATCTCACTATTCAGAATCCCAAAAATCTTAATATCAGATGGGGGTAGCCATTTCATGAATAGAGAAGTCAAGAAAATTATGAAGGAATACAACATTGATCATCATATCACATCTCCTTGCCACCTGTGATCCAATGGTTTGGCTGAACTTTAAAATAGGGAGATCAAGACGTTTTTGCAAAAACTTGTATGGCCAGATAGCAAGAACTGGTATAATCTCCTTGATTTCGTTCTATGGGATTTTCATACCGCATACAAGACCCCTTTAAGTATGTCTTCGTATCATCTTGTCTATCGGAAGACATGCCATCTTCTTATTTAGTTAATTCCTAAATCACTTTGGATAGTTAACATCTGCAATTTGGACTCACAAATAAGTGATCAGAACCGGAAGCTTGATCTGAACAGACTCTTCGGATCCCAAGGTTATGCACATGATAATAGCCTAATGTACAAGGAGAAAGTCAAACGATGTCACGACAAGCATATCAGACTAAAGACTTTGAAGATGAATCGGAATGTGTGGTTATTTGATGCAAAGTTGAGGATATTCCTGAGTAAATTAAAATATAAATGAAAGGGTGTGTTCATAGTGAAGACGGTGCATGCCAACAGTAGCATCGTCATATCTGAGTTATGATTGACCCTTTCTTCAAGCCCGATCCTTGCAACCATTCTACCGTCCTTGCCGGCCCCCACCCCGCCCCCAGGTACATCGTGGTTGCAGTAGACTCCGATGGGATGGAGGATGCCCCTGGCCCCACTGCAGGCTGGTTGTCACTACGGTTGCTGCAGCGAGGTGGAGGGAACCCTCGCGTACGTCAGTCCCCGGTTGGTCCTCTTTGGCGCAAAAACGAAAATGATTTTTACACCAAGAATTCTAAAAACCTTTCTAATTAGCTTCTTAGCCTCGTATTCTTAGTATCACCTAAACCTTAAACCTTGCAAACTTTCTCGAAAAACATCTCCCTCTCTCCTTCCAATTTCCCCCTCCCCTTTTCTCCGGGTGCACCATGGACGATGACGACCTCCTCTGGGAGGACTTCATGCTGCTCGAGGCTTCCACGAAGTGGAACTCTGGGCTGCGTGGAAATAAATAACCATACCAATTGAAACAACTGTACCTTTAGTATCTAAGACTCCAAAGTAATACCGTCGCAACCCACACCTCCAAAACAGAAGCCAGAAGAATTGAAACACTACCTTCGACCCCTTCGGCTCCACCACATGAAGGAGGTGGCAAACGAAGGTGAATCCCTGAGTATGCCTTATCGTGTGCCATGAGAGATGCCGTTGTGCACCAACCACTGCATTGGATGCGTCGACGGCGAGCGACAACGAGGGCATTGTGAGGAATCGAATAAGAGGAGAGAAAACGAGCTCTCGAGCGCAGCAGCGATGTCCATTCCACATGCACCTATGAGGAATGCCGAGTCAGGAGAGCTCTATGCAATAGATATATCAAAAGTGGGGTCTTTACTTAAGTAGGATTGTCAATTCAAGTGTGGTAACTATAGGATACAACTATTTATCATGCCTGTTATAAATTGTCCATTTGGAGATGCCAGTTAGGTGCATGTGGAATGTGCTATGGACGTCCTTTCTATTGAGGTAATTCGACAGCTCTTCATCCATGCAAACGTCGATCCCATCAGGGATTGAGCTATATATCCATGGAAATTTGGGTTCGCTTGATTGCCTATTGTTTAAACTTGGCAGAACAATGATCCAAATTCTACTATTGATGAGCAGCTGGACAACATGGGATTTGAAAACTCTCACTTGCAATTGAAGAACCTTCGATTGCAAGAGAACATACGATATCCGCATGTCAAGAGTTACGTTGTACTTGTCAAACGAATTTGCTAGTCTCCACGGTAACTTGGCATGGTAACTTGGCCCATCACTTTGGAGCAAATTGGAGATGGATCCTTTGCAGTACTCGTCATGTATCGTGAGTAGTTGAACGCATAGGTGAACAACATGTACATCGTGTCGGAGATCAACCCGTCTGACCAGAAGAACTTAGCTCTCGAATTGAATTCTAACGCAAACTTGAACATCTAATTGCCGAGATGTATAAATCAGACCCCGGTGTTGGACGTAGTGTTGAAGATGAGGTCGCGGTCCTCGGGGGTAACACAAAGCTGTGGGCAGTTGACGATTAGGCTTGTGTTCTTTCAGTGACTTAATTGGAAATCTTATGAGAAGACTACATAGCTCAGCCTCTCATCCGACTGATCTTCTAAGATACTTAATTGATTGCATGGGAACAAAACCTTGTTTTGAGGTTGGCAAATTTAGCCGAATCAAAGTTTTTAATAAGTTGACGAAGTTCTTTTGAGTCTATTGTATTCTGTCTCACTCGCCAACTTTATGATGGATATAAGTATATCCATAGGTCATTTTTGACTGTTGGACCACCTTCAGCCGACTGATTCTTCACATCAACCAACTAAAAGTGTGACATAAGACTAAAATGCTTTCTCTCTTCACTTCTTGATTTATTTAGAGAAGATATCCCTTCATGCCTTCAAGGATCGCTTTATACTATCCATATAGAGCATTTCCCCTATTCCAAAATTACTCCGACTATAGTTCCTCTGCTTCGAGCCTCCTATTTCTTGATCTCCTAGGGTATAGCCTACTTGATCTCTGCCATCATGATAGGTAAGCAACTCATTTAGAGTTCCTCCTCTTCATCACTTCTCCACCTCGAGTAGTTCTTCCACTGGTGTTTTCTTATCCAGATTTTCAAGTGTCGTGACATCGACTTCATCAATCAAATCAAGGTTGGAAAGCTCAATGTCTTTAACAGGAAAACACTCACCTGCATGGATTAGAGACATGACATCAGCTCTGAAGAAGAAGAAGAAAAAGAATGAACAAGAGTAGTAACAACAACATAACCACTGGCACGTAGGAAAGGTCCAGATGTTCTCTTTGAATGGACTCCTCAATGGATCGAAGGAGACCTTGAAGCCAACTTCAAGAACATGTAAGATAGTTTTGCAGAAAAATATCAGTATCAATGTGGGATCTATCGACACATCCACCAACAATTTTAATGCATCCAGGAGCACTTCAATTAGCTTGAACTTGATAATAGTTGGCATAAATGTCACTGCTAATTTTCTTTTTACTTTTTAGTTTAATAGTTCTTCTTGTTTCATGGTTTTAATAGTAGCTTAATCTTAAATGTATGAAATGTTTTCCCTTAAAAATGGAATCTTAATTTAGCATTTTTTATCTTTAGCATATTAAACATGTAACTAGTCATCTAAACCATCCCTTAGCCAACTACTAAGTTTCCATAATCCACAGTCTGAACTTAATCTCAAATAATTCCATGTTTATCTGTCTTAATCGACTAAAAATTCCTTTAACCAATTATTTATCAATCTAGTTAGCTAATAAATATTTTTTATTGACTGATTTTCACAACAAATTCTTTTAATTAGCCATAATTTGACATTTAATCGATCGACTACCTTATTCTTAATGTCCACTAACATCAGCTAACCAACCAATTAGCAACTTTTCAGTCGACCGAATATGGATGTTTTTCAAGTTATAAGACTCTTTTTTCTCATTTGGTGTATTCTCCATTCCGAATTTTATAAAGAGACATTGCTCATCCACCATCTCCAGTGGCCTTTGTACATCACCTCCTTATGTTCCACCTCGGGCATAATGCACCTCATGCCGTGTGGAACATGTACGCCATAGTTAAAGTAATTAGAGAATGTCCCATTCATTGGGGAAGACTTCTCCAGTTCTAGTTTGGTTGTAAGATCCTTGATGAATAGCTATTCATTCACCTTTATTCTCCTATTTAGGCTTTAAATCCTTAGAAAATTCATATAAATATAACTAACTTGCATGAATTAGCATCCTAATATTTATGTATAAATATTGTATAAATACATGCATTTCAACCGAAAAGAAAAGAATAAAGAAAAGAATATAAAAATAAAGGAGATATCAAAGATACTAACTAACCCTGAACCCTGAGTCATAGCCGAACATTGATTAGATCTATCGGGAATGGAGTAGGGGGAGATAGGGCAAAATGATGTAAATAAATACACACCAAACCCTAGGTATACAATACAATCTATATAGCTTAAATTTGCATTATTTTGTTCACAATTATACACACTTCAAAGAAAAATATTTTCAAACATTAAACATGTACATAATAATATAGAGAAAAGAAGAAAGTTATTGGCAAAAAGAAATCTTGCACAAGTCACTCAGTACACTCAATTGAAAAGCCACAAAGGAAACTTCACTAACCAATATCTTATCCATATGGACTCAAAACTAATCAACCTTGCCTCTATTGTATTTCAAATTGAATTATTTATAAAATGAAGGTGATTTCATCTAAATTGGAGTCAAGATCCAAAAGCTGGCTATTGAGATATTATGGTACTTGTACATCTGTATATTAAGCCAATATACTTTACTCTTTATATTTTTAATCTATTTACATTTTTACATAATTGTACATATTATTTAACACATATACAAAAATAAATAAAAATAAAAAGCATTCAAAAATAAAAAAATTAATAAACCCTACATATATATGTATAATGTACCTATTTGTACATATAAATAAAACCCTAAAAATCCATAAAAATATGTATATATATATTAAATAATGTTATAAATAAATAAATTATTTAAATACGATATTATATGTAAAAGTAATAACAAATTACAAATACATAGTATATAGGTATAAATACATATAACTTAAGTATATAAATAATATACCTATTAAATAAGTTGATGAAATTTTATGAAAATGACCACAAAATTATTTAATAAATAAGGAACAACTTTGATGTTTGAGTTTTTATTAATAAAATCATTTTCTATTGCATTGTCTCATTATCTCTATTTTTGCTATGTTTTTGCTTTAGTGGTGGGTTCAAACCAATCACGGCCTAGGTCGGTCAACCCTACCTTCTTTGTGCAAACACCCCCTTAAGACCAATCCGTAGCTGGTTTCACCAAATTCTTCCCACTGATGTTTGTCTCGTTTGACCTTGCATCCTTCATGAAAATTATGCATCAAATATCTCTGATTCATACCGACACATCACCTTGCATCAATCTCCATTGGACGATGCGTAAACCCTAGTTAAATGATGCCCTTCCACTGCTCCTTGTATAAAATCATCTCAAACTCCAACATGTTCTAGGAGCTCGATTACCACTGTAACCTCAAATCCTAATAGTCGGGGAGATACATCGTGATAGTAAGAGTCCCCCAGTGAATCGATGAGGACAAGGTGAAGCATCTAAGTCTTCCCATCGTCGGATTTCTTCTCTAGGCATGGTTCTGCTTCTAGAGCTCTATATTGATAGAGGCATAGGTTTAAGGCTATATTTAGGTATGTGTTTTTAATTCTGGTATAGTTTAGCTTTCAGATAACAAGTATTTGCAATAGGGTAGCTTTATTTCCAATGACTAGAAGTACATTGGAGCCTCAAGCTCCGGCCATCGTTCCTTGTGAGATCTCCATATTCTAACCCATATTATCACCCCATGATCATATCGCATCTCATCCTCCATTTACTCAACCCATCAGAACACCCTATTCCTGCACAGATCAGGTCTGCAGCCTCCATCTTCTACCCTTCATTGGAGGTCCACACACCACCTCATTTCAGTACTTCAGCCCCCTTTTTTTGTGGATCTAGAGATCTTCTCTCATGCTTGGAATGTTTTTTGTGCAGGTCCCATGCTGAGAGGATCCCATTTTCGGGTGGATTTGAATACCAGCAGTTCACTCCTGGTCATTAGAGTCCTCATGCACCTTAGGCCTCTTCTATTGAGGCATGGACCTTCTAAGAACCTTTAGTAGTTGTAGAATGCTTCCAGGAAGATGTTGAGCTCCTCAACAGGCTAATTTATCATCAGAGGAAGGGAAAATGACCGATCATAAGTGCATATATCAAACCTACAAGTTTAGTAAAGCTTCCAAAGCGAGACGACCATGCACGGAATTTGATTCTTCCCAATATCTTATGAGTGAGCATGTGTCTTCTGGTTTAGTAGTGAACCTATATGATCCCTTTGAGAGATCATATTATTCATATGCCCTTATATGCACACCAGCTCGCCGATATATAGACCTTGGTTAGGTCATCAACCTATTGGTCTGCCAAATGTGCACACTTAGACATATAGTAACACATCTGTCTCTGGTCAGAGGATGCGTGCCTATATCGTGACAGCATACGACATAGAACTTTAGTTATCTCGATCTCGTTAAGTCAACCCTTTGACTTAATTAATCTGACACCTCCAAAAATCTATTCCTCTGCAGAGGACCTGCATCAAGAGGTCAGTCAGATATCAGCCTATATGAGAAAAGGATTGCCATCTCTTACTCAGGCTGGAGATCATCTCTTAACAATCATTTGACAATGTTTGATGAGTCCTCAATCTAACTCCATAGATATTCATCCACACACCAGCCTCTATTATTGAATCAACAGCTGTATGATTATAAAGATGGCCATGGTACATAACCCTAATTGTACAGAGGGACCTATTATGCAAATTATTTATTCTTCATTTCAGATCAGGGAATGATTTTCACAATAACATTTATTGCATAATGTCTCGCCGTGGGCACACACGTCCAACAATCTCCCACTAGCCCAAAGAGCCATTAATTGGCTAATCATTTAAACCCACACTCATGTCACAATCATAGGCTATTCAGAAACAATATCTAGGTAAGCTGATTAGTCACTCTATTCCCGAGAGACTATGCTAAGTCCTTTTACAGCACTTGCATATCCCTTAGAAACAATGCTCGCATCCAATGCGAATGCTGCATCTTATGCAACCAATACTTAATCTTGTCAGTTATAGTCTCCTTGACACTATAGCTTAACAATTATTACAACCAGCATTTCCAAAATCCTTATCAAAATACCCTTATTCTTGGATATCTCTATCTCCTAAGGTATCCATAGTTAAGACCTTTTAGATCACTATCTATAAAGCCTTAAGTTCTTGGCGATAAGACTTTTAAGTTCACTATCTCAAAAATCTTTTCATCTTTGAAGATATTGTTATTACTGCAATAAAGTGTTTTATCTCCTTAGTAGGATTAGTAATATTTACTACTCCCACTGTATGGCAGACATCTATCTTTTGTACACATCTATCATACACTCAGCTTCTCATAACTGATGCACAAGTGCAAGCAGTTCTAGCATTCACTTCCTCGACTCTTTGAGGTACTATCCCTTCAGATAGGTCAGTACGATATCATAAGGAAAGGAAGACTTCCTTGGGGTTTTTCAAGAATGGAACATGTCCAAGGTGTACTACAAATGTGACAGTCCCAATATCCTCTTCTCTTTACTTCTGAACAACTTCAGAACTAAGATCTAAGAGGTATCCTTGAGATCATATCTCAAGATATGGAATAGCTAGTCTATAATACACTTATTATCATCCTTATAGAATTCTAAATGATTAGGATATTATATACATTTAGCACGATGAACACATATGTCACTCCCACTAAGCTTCACATGGTTCATCAAGATTCCATCATAACATTTATAATTTCATCAAATCTTATGTTCCAACTACAAGAAGCTTATTTGAGTCCAAAGATGGAGTTCTTTAGCTTGCACACCTTGCTTTCCTCAACAATGAAGCCATGGGGCTACTTCACGTGGATATCCTCAAAGAGGTATTCATAGAGGAATACAATCTTGACTCACATCTTGAGGGTCCATATACAACATTTTGTATATGAAGTCTAATTTAGATTTTATTGCTAGCATCCATCTTTCCATGCTATGATCTTCAGAAGCTTCATCACATGAAGTCAAATCATTGTCAGATTCAACTGACACATGGAATCCATCTCCAAACTTATTTAAAGAGGTATTAGTGTTTCATCTTTAATTATCCTTTTAGTTTCCAATTTCAGGAGCCTCATTATCTTATCAAGATTAAATAAGTTCCTTCACTTCATTTCATCTTAATTCTCAAGAGTCTCATCATCTAAGAATCACATTCTCATAGATGCGATCTTTTAAGAATCTCAAGGTCATAAAGTAGGTATCCAATACCATCCTTTATTTCCCTAATGAAGTAGCACTTTCAGGTGCTAATTTTTAGCTTACTTTCCTGGAACCTTATTAAGGATATATATTGTAGTCTCTACTAAATATATACCTTGGAAACTAAGAGGTAATTATGATAAGATTCATCATTGATCAAATCATGTCAAGCATGATAAAAAATTGTATCTCCCTACAACTCTATTGAGTTTAGGTACATTAGGACGATTGAGATAGGAATGATATTCATATATCCATAAGGCATCCCTGAATTCATCTAATAGGTACAAGCTACCTAGGTTAGATCAAATTCATTTCATCTTCCTCCAAACTTTGGTTCAAAACCAATAGTGTGAAATCTTTGAACATTTCAAAGGTTTCTTAGGTGAAGGGAAGAAAACTCAAATCACAAAAAATCATCAACAGATATCATATATCATTAATGTTTACTTTGATATAGATGATCTATATACATAAATATGTATGAGATCTTGAATACCTTGACATCTTGCACCATTCCAAGGATGGGTGTCTTGGACATTTTCACTTTTGAATACAATATTCACAAGTATGTAAGATTTGAACCTTCAGACAATCTAAAGTTTCATCTCTTACTAGTCTATTGATCACATTAACAGACAAATGTCCAAGTCTTGATGCCATATCATTGCCAAATGATCTTTATCCTCCTATTGATCTTATAAGATTTAATTTTCAGTATTTAGACATGATAATGAACTATTCATTAATTTCCTAAATTAGTAGAGTCCTCCAGATATCAAAATACTATCTGAAATATATCCATCAGAACTCTTTATGATAGATCTGTTCCAGAATTTATGTTTATTTCCAACATTTAGAAATAAACAGTGAGTGTATTCTAATATCCAGGCCATAAAGACATTCTCTAAGACTAAGGGCTCTCCCACTGAAAATATGAAGTATATTTATCCAATAGAGATTGTTGTAACAATTGCATCAATATCCATGCGGATGACTAGTAAATCTTAAGATCAAATTTTCTAGTCTTCTAATACATATGCAACCAGTTGCAAGTGTTATTAGAATAATGAGATACAATTATCAGACTTCTAATCTTATCCAATAAGAAAGTCAATTTCAATGATTAAATGTAGATTATTCCGATGCAATATCCGAGTCCTCTAAGATTCTAGACAGACTTGGTAGTCATACTATCAACACATTAGTTCATTGCAGTATTGGCATTCATCCAAGTCTTTGGATGTCATATGTGTGGAAACCATAGAAGTACAGTCAACTCTTTGACTTTACTTCTAACCTAGATCTGACCCATGCTTCCACTGTGCTCCTTTCATCTCTAAACAACCATTGCTTAAGACAAAGGATCTCTTACGTTGAATTCAAAAGATATCAATATAAGAGTATTTCGACACTTATATATGCTTCATTTAATTCATACAATATGAAGCTTCATGAATGAACTAGAGTATAGATAGTAGAATGATGACACTCATCATATCTACATACATCTTAACTCTTAAAGACTTAGGTTCAGGTAGGTATTCAAACAATTTGAATACTTCATCTCTTGTAGAGCCACCATTCTGCATAATACAGTGAACCATGTCATTCATGATTAAATGTCAAGAGCACATATGTATGCCAGAACATCTTCTTAGAATTTTATAAGGATTGTTTGACACTTACGATCAGCATCGACATGTTACTTCCAAAGTACATTCAATGAGAGATCAAGATTGTAGAGACATACAAACCCTAGGTTGTAGTCATATTATCTATTTAATTGTCATTCCTCGTTATTATGAGGAAACTAAGCACCTTGCAACCATGTACATTATGTGTCCAACTGCAAGA